>CABIKL010003151.1:0-11356 GCA_902196195.1 Aptinothrips rufus | reverse complement strand
CCCTCCCCCCCCCCCCCCCCCCCCCCTGTTTCGGCCGTCGATATTAATCAGCTTGCTTGAGTAAATGCCGTAAAAGCGAAAATTTGACGTAAGATCGACAAAGGATCGATTTCTTTCAGCTTATCTCGCTCGCACCATTAGTATACTAAATGTTGACTCACTGGCCTCGAAATTTACGTAAAATTATATGCATACTTTGGCTTTGGACTGGTCCGCTCTTGATCGCTATGCGTATGCCCCCTTTCCTCCAGCTTTGAACACTTTTGCGGCTCATAACTCTTTGAACTATTGGTACGAGCATGCACATTGGTTCGACCAACGTGTTCAGACTCTGCAATTTTGGTTTCGAGACGTTGACTGCTTTTACAGAGTTCGACAAAAAAGATATACAGCACTACTGGCCTCCAAAAATCGTCAAATCAACCGCAGTTTGCGGGAAGGCATATTAAGGATCCACTTTTGTCTAGATTTCGAATTCGATAAACCGTATGAATGTAGTTCGAGCTGTAAAATTGTGCGTTTATCGACACTTTGAAAATTAGCTTGGTTTACAGGATTACGTAATTTGAGAGCCATGTTCTTGACGCCATCAAAGTAAGGCCGAGTGATTTATTCAAATTCAATTTGAAAGAGCAAACCAAGGTCAATAAATCTTAGATTTCCTTAGTTCACAAGTACCTTCATAAACGAATAAACTTTCACATTGGGCATTTGCCGAATACAACGCTATCATTTTGAAGTTTCCGTTGTGACTACAACTTTCCACCGCTTTTTCTGTTATAAGATACAAAGGAAATGGTTGGTAGATACGGTATCGATTTGTCTCCCATGTTGTCGATAAGCCTGATAGACTCAACGACATTTTGTCCCTGAAATCGATAAAAGTTTAGATGAACCTCGACAACAGTAACGTCTAATCGGTATAGTGTCAATAATTCATTTCCAATTGAACAGAGGCAGTAACCGAGATACTTAAAACGGAGGAGGATAGTCAAAGGGAGTCAAAATGATGTAGGAAGTCCAAACGGACTTCCCCTGTAGTCAATAAGACGTCATTATGATTTCATCAAGACGTCTTTTGGACTTGCCTGTTCTGCGTGGGACGTCTCTCGGTATTTCACCTACCTCACGGCATCTGGAGCTTTCGGCTCCCATTACAGGTAATTTGACGAGAATGCTCTAATTGTTATTATTTAACATAAATGCAAGGTAAACAATGATCTGCTTCTGTTGTTACAGAACGAGAGCTCCGTAGAAACAGATCACCCCCTTGCAGCAGAACAGGCAGCCAAAAATGATGAGTCGAAATTTTTTCGACATCGATAGTTTACGTCGAATTAAGGGATATCTGTCCTAAAAATCGACGTCGAATCGACGTCGATCGTCAAATTAAGATCGATTCGGCATTCGACGTCGATTCGACGTCGATTCTCAAATTGCCATCGATTCGACGTCGATTTTTATGGCAAATATCCCTAGATTCGACGTAAAATTTCGACTCATCATCATCGAGGACATCAACATCACGTCCAATGGACGCCACAAAGATACAAGACATCAAAACGACGCCAAGGGTAGCCCACTCGACATCGTATTGGGTTCGCCGGGACTTTTCCGTTCTACTTAGGCTTGCCGGTGGTTTTGCGCTTCGTTTTTAGTTGCATTCGGTATTCTTATTACTTTGGTATTGCTTGAAAAGGCGAAGGGATGAAGCAGTATTTTGGACCTCAGAATCATACTCAATAACGTGAACCAGAAAAAAAAGTCAACCTAAAAAGTATGAAGGGCATTGCATTGACTAGACGAAAACGTTTCACGTGGTTTACGGTCAATATTTTTACAGGACAATTGACGAAGCCCTTCAATATAGCTGAGGCTGAGGAATCGAATGCGTAGACATCAGATATTTATGTTTGGTGGTGCAAGCCATGAACCCGAAGAGATAGAGGCCTGCATTTCTGATTGGAACGCCCAGCAACTTGCGTACTTAAATTACACGACTTTATTATGGAAGTGCAGTATCATTATATGTTTTCGTCCTGGCTGTTCTCAATGCTCATGAAAAGTGCCAAATTGCTTTAAGTTTGGTGAAAAAAATGTCGCTAGTTTGCTTTTGTGAATGGAAAGGCAGGTAACTTGAGGATCGATTTGCTTTTCAATTTCTGTTTTATTCACGTTAACTGGGGAACATTTATCATGATAATTCTTGTGAAAACAAATAGTTTCTACTTGTTAAAAATTTGACTTTTTAGTGAACAATTAAAGAAAAACTGGCCTCATGAATTTATGCATTTTGTGAGGTTCATTACGAGAGATATAATAGGAAGTCGAGTCAATGAGTTGGTGGTAAATTTTATTCGACATCTCCTCTCAAAAATGAAATGAATGATGTACAATGCAATATTAACTCCATTTAAAACCCACGAAATATGTGATGCTATCCAGACCTCAATTTACCCCATAAAAACTTGACATGCGAGGTTTGAACTTCCTCAGCAAAAAAGGCAATTCCTCAAGAGTTCAAGATGAGCTTTTTGACTCGACCTAGCGAGCTCACTGAGCGGTGTCGAAGTGAGTAAAATAGCTCAACTTGAGCTCAGAGTAGCGAATAACCTATTTTGCGGAGGTCTCTTACACGTATTAACCATTATGCATGCGTTTCTAAGAGTAGCACTCAGTTGCTGCTCTCCCTGTTCTGTCAAATGTTCAGATTTAAAAGCTTGAATTTTAGTGAGATGCCTCCTTTTTATTTGTTAGAATTAAAGTATAATACTATATTTCAATAAGGGTTTCACTTTTCATTTCAAAATTTAGTGCTATGTAACCAGAGTTTGGACCATGTAATGCAGTCGATTACTAGCTCATCTCTGCCTTAGGCCTTTGAAAGGAAATATAATGAACTCGAGACCCACTGCAACCGTGCAATGTGATCGAGACCAAGCGTCACACATTCCTGTCGACTCTTAAGTTTATCTACCAGGCCTGAAGAAATAACATCTACAAGTTTTAAGTTGTGTGGTAATTCAAAGGGACATACAGTTGAAAAATTTATGACCGGCCAAATATGCCTCATCCCATCTTTTCAAGTGGTCTTGGAGGAATAGTGAAATGGCTGTAGTTTTAGTTTGTTAGTTCCTAATCTATCGAAAAAAAAAAACGAAGAAAAAAAAACAGTCTGACGGCCGCAACGTCAGCACTCTGAGGAAGCTTGCTTCAACCAGTGGTTGCCTGCGTGGGTCCCAAAATTTCACCGGCAGGAAGAAAAGGAAAAAAGAGTCTTCTGGAACAAAGACAACTTCAATAAGAAAGTTGGCTTCAGGCTGGCAGCGAATATCGCATCTTCAACTCAGAAAAGAGCAAAAGATGCCTGATATTCTGTTCAAGCCTTGAGCGGGATACCCTACTGAAGTTATTTTTAAAGAAGCATAATTAATAACGAGGAGCCACTACTACCCCAGTAACAGAGATGCATCCTGTTGACGTCACTTGACGTCATGACATGAAAATAACACAACTTTGACGTCAATCGTCGTCAAGTGACGTGAGTATGACGAATCTGTTACTTAGGTGTTCGATGAAAGACGCGGTGATATATTTAATTTTCAGTCACCTTGTTCTTTTCTCTCTCGCAAGTCTCGAGTCACGGGTGAAGCTTGGTCACTGTACATGTGAATATATGGACATGACATGAACCAGATTCTGATGAAATACGACACCAGGGAGGAAGAACCTATGCGATTAGGACCCGCTTATCTTTTCCCGAACGCGGAGAGATACGCTTAGCCGCCATTCAAGGTAAGATTCGGGGGCCTCCAGTTTTCTTTAAAATACGCTTCTATTATTCGATTGGTGCAAATTTATTTTATTAAATCATTTTTTCAAAGACAAGAGATGTTACTCATAAAATAAAATAAAACGGGCTTCAAAACTCCTGAGTAGGTGTGGAACGCCCGAAAACAGATACAAGCGCGTCGCCCTGCTGGCTGATACAAGGTTCTCTAGTCACAATGTGAGGGTGAGCGGTTCGTCCTGCCCAGGTATCGAATAGTTACAATCGGAAGGAATGGGTCAATTTAACAAAAATATTACTATCGGCTTGTCACTCCACACGCGACAAAATGTCTTATTGCACGTTGTGTTCATGGGAACGGAACAATTGTACTGGGTAAGTAAGAAATGATATACTGGACAGCGTCTTCTGGCAGAGCGTACCCGAAGGTGTTGCGAGCGCCCTACTAAAACGCCACATGTCGGCAGAATAGCCCACCGGATTGAGCAATAGAATTGAGAGAACAATCATGCAAAGAGACCAATCTCCATGGACCAATAACAACATTCGTAGGTTGCCTTCACGACCTTGATCAGAGGCTTCTAAGAATCGTTTCAAAATTTCAAACCAACAGTTATGCAGTCAGTACCTACCACATACGTACACCATCTTGTGTCTATGGTCAACCAAATTTTCTCCAAAATAACGTTCTATTTATAATACTTAACAAATAGTATTCATTTCTCGCACATGTCGCAAATATTCTGACTAAAAATAGGTGTTACAAATTTGAAAATTGTTTGATTTTTCTCAACTGATTTCCAGTCATTCGTGGAGGTTTTGATTTCAACACGCAGACTTTCGGTAGTTTAACCTATTGACAGAGGAAATAAATTTTCTGCTGGAGGGTATCTTATCGCGTTTGGTGTGGTATGGTAAAAAATGACCTCTAATCAGCTTTAACATTTCGAGATATAGAAGGTACCTATGTCATTATATTGGAGCAATAAGCAACAATAATTTAATGACGCTGTAGGTACACGGAAATCACACGACCTTTGAAAAGTATCAGGGCCAGAAACATCAAGGATGACTATTGTGGAGATGTCATAGTTTTCTTCTGGATCGCACCAACAACAACAAACAACAACAATGAACTTATAAAAAAGTCTGTTCGCAACGCCCTCCATACCCTACAGTGAAATGACTGATGCATGATAACAATCCTAGTTTTGAATTTGTCTATAGTTAGTAATAACAGGTAACAGACCTTGGCTAAGATCCAAATCCACCGCTTGCAAGCCAAGTAAGAAAAGTACAATATCTATGTCTTAATCCTCATCTAACTACTTTAAAAACCTACGGATGAAGTAAGAAATCTTGAAAAGACATCTTCAAAAGTGGATTTCAACAAATTTTTGAGAATCAGTTCGAATAAAGTAAGCATCGAAGGTAGAACTTTTTAGGTCAATATACCCAGAGACTGTATAGTCATCTCTCTGACCGAGAGAGGTATGTTTTCTGCTGGGAGGAATTGCTACTTAGTTCAGTCGAGGACGCCAGTCAGCCAACCATTAGCTTGTAACCTACAACAATTCTACCACACCCATTCTTTAAAAACCATTTTAATTATAGTTAAGACGATTCACCATTGAAGGAAATAATTGTAGATTCTTGCATATGCAAGAACCTTGAAACTAAACGACATACAAAATTAATCGTCTCTTAAGGTCTATTAAAGACTATTTTAGTTTTTAAATATCGTTGATTCTTCAATTTTATCTTCTAACACTTTTTAGCACCACATCGGTGTCGTTACTTGCTTTTCCTTTCATATTCAAATAGCTTCAACTATTATTCCTCCATTCAGACTACGTTACGTGCTCAACAAAAAACAATGACGATATCATAGTAGTTGTAGTTCTTTTTCCTAGCCGATTTGTTCTTAGCATCATTCTTCTTCTCAACAACTGTAACAACAATGGCGAAAAGGCCAGCGGCTGTCTCAGTGGTCGTATGGGCCTTGGCCGGTGGTGAGACCGCAGCCGGTGCCGAGGTCGACGCCGGGGCCGCCGGGGAGGCCGAGGCCGAGGCCAAGGGTTGGGCCTGGGCCGGTTGGCGCACTGGCCCGCTTCCCCCGCCACCACGGCCGCGCGGCCCCTCGCCGGCGAGGAGACGGTGACCCTGGTGGCGAGTCTGGTGGCGAGCTGGTGCAAGATGAGGACGCCGATGAAGCCCAGCAGGCAACGGTCGGCAGAATGCGCCGCGCCGCTGGAAGGCCGCGGAGGGACCAGCGCTATGGAGGCGGCACATGCGGACGGCAGCGTCCGGTCTCCAGGGGCAGGCGTGGGGGCGGGCGGGGGCGGCTCGCACACCACGGCCTGGGGTGTTGCTGAAGCCTCCAGGGCCTCTAGGCACGACGGCTGGCTCGGACACAGAAACGGCAGCCCGCGCTCGTTGCAGTGCTGGTAGCAGCAGCCTTCATCCCCGTACGATGACTTGAGCAGCTGGGCGCCTGACTCCGGGATATTAGGATCTGGAACAGTATCAGCGTCAGATACCGCGTCAAACAGATACATAAAGAATAAATTTACATTCACTTTCTTAGGAATTTACAAAAATTTCAGCAAAGAAATTTAATTTTGACATTAATCACTTCAATATATCGGAAATTTAATCGAAATTTGTTTAAAATTTATGCTAAATATGAAGTAGATTTTAAAAAATATCTTAAATTTCGGACAAAAATGTCGGATAAACCAAAGTAAAGCTTGTTTTAATTAACTTTCTTTGTTCGAATTCCCACAAAGTTTGTAGTAAATGAATTGTTCATTTGATTTCTATTACTTTCTTTCAGGAAGGTTGCGGCAAACAGTAGCTGAGCCGGAGAAAATTACGTTAAGAACAAAAGACTTTTAAGAACATGGCGTCTGTTAAAGAGTTTCGATACGAGTAATTATTATGTTATTTCTCACAATCCATGTTTTTTAAAAATTTCTTCTAAATCACTGCAGTTCACTGTAAAAAATAATACTTGTTTTGGGGAGCCCTTCCCCAGAAACAGGGGTGAAGTAACACTTGTTTTGGAATTTTTGGGTGTCATTTTGAGAGCTATACCAAAATGATCAGGACAGTCCCCTGTGAGAAATCGCAAAAATTTCAATGTCTATTCGACGTCGATTAGACGCGATCGATGTCGAATACATGTCGATCGCATCTAATCCACGTCGAATCGGCATCGAAGTTTTTGTCATTTCTCAGTGGGTCTGAAACGCATTTCTATATAATCCTCCAAACGAGCCCCCGAAATTTTGAAACTGGTGTTACTTCACCCCTGTTTTGGGAGAAGGTCTCCTAAAAACAAGTATTATTTTTTACAGTGTTTAACTACATTCAAAGCAAGATGAAAAAATTGCGAGACATGCTCAATATTTTAAACTGTCTATCCTTTTGCTCGCATTCAAAAGTTAGTTTCTTTGAATTAGAAAGAAATATGTCCTTGATGTTTGCATGATTTCATATATTGTTTAAATTGTATCAAGCAGAAATACGCTCTTGATTTAATTAATTAAGTCCAGAGTAGCATTGTAATAAAGATGTTAATTCAAGATTCTGTTTTCTTGTCTCAGATACTGTAGATTGTTTTCCAGGCGCACAAAGTCTGTAACCATTTCGATAACTCATCTTCAGGAGACGTAAGCATTCTGCTGTATCTGAAATAATCCTTATACCATACCATCCTGCAAGATAGGTATTCACGAACGCATGGAACATCGAGCCAGGGGTCTTGTAAGAAGATCTTGAAAAGTTTAAAAGCATGCTTACCTAAGCAGAGGAATGTTGGTTCACCGGCGTATTGAGTAGGATACGCTGGCGCTCGGTCCCCGGGTAGAAAGAAAGGACACTTCTGTTCCACTGAGCGGCAAACAGCCCTGCAGGGCCGTAGCCGGGCGCTCCCCGGCCGAGGGAACTGAGGAATTAGACTACTGCACACCCAGCGCCGGTACGCCTCCTGCAACACATCACACATACACTGTAATATAAATTATGTTTAATCGATTGAATTTTTGTAAAATTATCCTAAGCAATCACTTCCGAAGATCCTGATGAGCGTTGACAACCAATTCTAATTTATTTGACCAAGATTTTTTTTGTCTTTTTCTGACAATTATTTATATGAGTTTTGCTAATAGAATTGGTCTAATCTTACTAATTTTAGTAAGTTAATAATAGCAACCAAATTTTGCTCGCTTTGTCAAAATTTATGTGATATGATAGACCTACCTATTTAACAAAAATGTAATAATTTGAAACATTTATTTTAGTTCGCACACAATGCAGGAGACGGAATGTTAAGATTCTGGCCAGATTAGCGAAGACCGAAACTGCTTCTCGGCAAAGGGCAGCGTCTTGGAGGGTAACGGGCCTCGTTGGCTGAATGTTTGCCCAATCTTTTTCACTCCAATGCGCTTGTCCGTCCCGCCTTGCCATGCGAACGTTGTGTAAGCCCTGAGCAGTTAGCATTTTAACGCGGACGCAGTGTGTCTCTCTCCGTTTCACTCACTCTCCCACTGGAACGTGCTCAGTGAGCGAGACGCTCGACTAAGCAAGTCTTAATACTTTCAGCGGCGCCAATAATTCTGCAGTGACATGGACGTGCAACCACACAAACTAGGCTAGCAGACGCCGCTTGGCTCAGAACCGCCCTCTGTCTCTCCCCCGCCCCGCCACTGTCTGAGAGTGAACCGCACTGTAAAAAATAATATCTGTTTTGGGGAGCCCTTCCCCAGAAACAGGGGTGAAGTAACACCAGTTTTGGAATTTTTAGGTGTCATTTTGAGAGCTATACCAAAATGATCACGACACTCTGAAACGCATTTCTACATAATCCTCCAAACGAGCCCCCGAAATTTTGAAACTGGTGTTACTTCACCCCTGTTTTGGGGGAAGGTCTCCTAAAAACAGGTATTATTTTTTTACAGTGCGGGTGGTGATCCGACAGATGCGTGCATGTTCCACGTGTTCTTCTCGGTCCACGTGCAACGAGCAGCGTTCGTCTTGCTGTTTTTGTCTCTCTCGCGCCGGCCCGGCTCCTCAGTCGCTCCGTCCTTCTCGCGCCTCCCACGCAGAATCAATAGCGGGGCAGAGTTGGCGGCCGTATGTGGGTTAGTGGGGAGGGCAGCGGCTCCACCCTCCCCCCCCCCATCCCCCACCGCGCCGCACCGCGCCGCGCCCCTCCCCACGCCGCCCCGCCAGCCTCCGTGCCTTCAGTGCCGGATCCCGGTGGGTACGAGTGTGCTGGTCGCACTCGCCTGCGCTGTCAGGTGCAGGCAACTATAAACCGGAGTGACCCTGTCATAAATTTTCGCCTTAAGTGTAAAAACCGTGTTTTTGAAAAGTGTACACTTTTGAAAAGCATCCTTTACACTCCGGCCCTTGGGGATTGACACTATAAAAAAAGTGATTTTCAAAAATGCAGTTCGTACTAAAATTTTATGAGCGGAGCTCGTTTTAAGTCTCACTTTACGATTTCGATGAGTTACAACATGAGAAATGGCTGGTCGAAATCAAGCTTCGTGAGGAGCGGAATCCGGCTGAAAACCTTGGACAAGTCTTAGGGCCAAACTCCTTTGCGGAGCAAAAATCCAACAAGAAAGTGGAAGAGACGGGTTGGATTTTGGGAGGACAAAGTTTCCCACACTCAGAAAAATAGGTCTCTCAGTGAGTCGCGACTTGACTCTGATACAGCCAGCCTGGATAGAAGGGGCGGTCATGGGTGTGTTGAGGTAGAAACACATACTCAGAAAACGGGATCAGAATCAATTTCAGTACTGTTCTCGCTTGACTTTACGTGCTTGTTCCTGGGCACGACTGAAGGTCAGTTCTCTTGTTTCAAAGACACTCTGGGTTAAAATTAGCACACACAAGTTCAAATTTTGTTCAAATCTAGCGGCGAGTGTTCTTTGTTTACTGCAAGTCAATTTTGAGCTGCGAAACCAGGCGCAACTAGACCTAAATTTCTGGGGGGACTTTGCGAAGCAAATAAAAAGTACGTTTCAGGGTTTTATTTCCGGCTAAAAAATGATGCAGAGAAAATATTCTGTTTTGCTACGAATTGGTAATTAGCGATTTCAAACATATCGATTTCATCCGGTTCTTATGAATATAGCACAGCAGAGCTGCGCGCAGCCTAGCTTGCCCACTTGACCCGCTGTATTTCTGAGCGAGAGGATACCAATAATGGATGCAGTAACAGTCGCTACACTTAGGCCAATCATGGTTCAGAGTATCGTCAAAGCCCCGGCCTGGCATATCGACAGATTGTGTTGGGAAGTAGTGCAAGAGTAACGGCAAAATCGGCAAGAATCGGTGTCTCCTCCTCAGGAGAGAACACAAAAATGGTGTCCCTTCCACGGAAGAAGATGTGACGATTCCAGGGGGCAGAGTCCCCCCTGGCCAGGTCATAATTACGTTCCTGGCTGAAACTACCGACGTGTCCTAATCAAAACCTCGTAACTTTTGGGCACTCGTGAGAAATGACGTAACTTTCACAACCCGATTCTAAGCCACGTAAATAGGAAGGAAATCCTTTACAGTTACGTGGTTCGGAAGGGGTGCGAAATTTACGTGGTTTCCGCGACAAGCACCGAAAAGATACGAGGTTTTGATTCGGATACGTCGTTATGTACATTCTCTCCTGATCTCCTGGTTATCAGGCAGGCAGGTGGCTGCGCTGCATCTTTACACTAGTGCTGCTGAACTGGACTGGGGAAGAGCAACGAATGAGATCCGTCCCCACGGAAGTCTGTCGCTGGAGAGAGCGCCTGCGGACAACGGGGTAGGCAACCCAGCCACACTCGGCAGAGGAACAGACAGGCCTACCTTCTAGGCGCCTGCCTTGCACCTCATTCGGGAAATGAAAACACGTTCAGAGTCTGCTACGCGTAGAAAAGAGCACAGCGGCAAAGAGGGTGATTCGTGCTTTGCATTTTCGTGTAACGAATTGAATATAGTTAAAGGACTGCTGAAAAAATACACCGTTACTTAGCCAGAAAAAAAGAAATAATTCTCTCCTCGTGCTTTTACTAACATTTTAAATTTTTAGTAGTAGTTTTAGTGGATCATTTCTACATTGCTCCCATCGATTACACATTATTGGATAACTGACACAACATATGTCAAATTTTTGGGCATTAGCGTATTTAATATTGTCTACGATACCTCCTCAAAACCTGCACAAAGTCACAAAGCCCAAAAACAAAAAAAAAACAAGTAGTCTCGCTCGGCCACTTGAAGCAACAACAACAACTGACAACAGGGTGCCTTATTTTTGGACTTCATGTAACATAATAGTTTTGAGTCTCTCACATTTCAAATCCTTATGATGAAATACCTTCAAAATATCTAAATCTGTTTGAAACAAAAAATTTGAAGTTTTAAGCTTGTAGGCACTGTCATTTTCTTACATACTCTCTTCTCGCTCTGTAATGTTAACGATTTTGAGCAGCCATATTACGTACGTACGAAATCGTATTTAATACGTACGGACCGCTCTGGAATACAGACGACCTCTCTGTAATACAGACG
>CABIKL010003150.1:0-11356 GCA_902196195.1 Aptinothrips rufus | reverse complement strand
AGCGGCGTGGCGTGGCGTGGCGTGGCGTGGCGTGGCGTGGCGTGGCGTGGCGTGGCGGGGCGGGGCGGCTGCTCCGCCGTCAATGAATGAAATGATTCGATCGACTGGAGTAACTCAAACCCGAGCGGGAGTTTCCGCTGCGCATCCTATGTATTCCAATAAGAGGCTGCTCCCCGCCACGCCCATACAATGATCAACGCGCTTCCTCCTTCCACTGACTTCAACGCGCTTCAATGTCTGCTATACGAAAATTTCACATTCATGTGAATGCTGACCTTCCATTGGCAACAGAACGAGCCGCACACACGGGCGAGTTATGATTAAATTTTGAAGAAGCTCAAGATAGCAGATGTAGGATTCTTTCATCTGTGATTACAGGTCATCTCAGGAGAAATGGATCAAAGAGGAAACGAAGGGCATAAATGTGGCCGAAAGCATTGGATGTACCAATACTTAACGATATTTATAAATATTTCTAGTAAATTTGACTATATTGCAAAATATAACTTATATCTCAAATTTGAGACAAATGAAAGTTTCCAGATTTGACTGGATCAAAGTAAATTTCTAATTTTGTCTCAAATTTGTAAAAATGTTGTCATAATATTAGCCAATTTACCGTAAATATTGGTAAATGTAGGTAAACCAACCTATAGTTCCCCGTCGCAAAGAAAATACAAAACCCGGGTTCTTGGCAACCCAATCAACCAAAAGTAAAATAAAAGTATTTTTGAAATTCATTTTGAGATTTTATTCGAAACGCCTGTTTGTAGCTTCCTTGATACTGATAATTTGGCACAGGTCTCGAAATGCCCTCTAACAATATGTTTGCACCCTTGGTTTCTGGGTTGGGTTGCTCCAGAATGTGGGTGTTGTTTTTCCAGTGTGGCCGTCGCGTTTGTCGCAGTGTCGTCCTCCTCGGCCGGAAAGGACCTCACCTCGAGGCCGGAAAAGAGGGCCTAAGACGGAAGCTGACTTGGTTGAGGGCCGAAGTAGTGCGCTGGGCGGGATCAGGAATGCACTTCCTAAGGCGGGTAGGCAGAGGCAGGACATGCCACCGAGTCACTCTGAGATATGGACCATTAACCCGCGGGGTCAGTGGCCGCCCTGTGGAGCTGCGCGCCGACAGGGCGGGGCGGGGAGGCTCCGGCGTCCACCTGCCACCTGACACGACCTGGAAGGACACGCAGGGCAGGGCAGGACACGGCACTTCAAAGGACTTCGGAGCACCGTACGTTCACGCCAACGATCGAGTCCAGTTAGTCTCGAGCTCAGTCGCAGGGTGGTCGTAGCTATGTTTACTCCCTGTCCAATCCTAGACGGGGCCCCGTGGGTCAGTGTCATTGCCGCCCCTCTTCCCACGGACTGCGCTCAAAATGCGGGCGGGAGGTAGGTAAAACGCCAACACGCCACACTTTTGCGAAAGTACACACACCCCTCCTTTCTACCCCAAACCCTGCTCTTAATTATGGCGCGCGCCTCCTTGCATAAGGAGACGCGATACTCGTCCCATATGGTACCGACAAGCGCTCATGAGTGAGGGCTCCCCAAAACCGCTGAGGTTTTTCTGTGTGCATCACCAGCACGTTCCTGGGTGTGAACCGACTGGCACCCAACTTCACCGAAATACTGTAACGCGCGGACTAAGTGCAACGAGACTCGGAATGCGCACATGAGTAATAAGCATGATGCATGGCACTGTCATGGACCTCAACGGCCGCCACGCTACGCCACGCCACGCCACGCCGCGGACTGCACAGCGCGGGGAACGACCGCGGCGAACCGCGGACGGCAGCGCTGTGGGACAGCCCGCCTTGGCGTGGCGCGGCGCGGCGTGGCTCGAGACCCTTACGGATGGGAGAGTTGACCACCCCACGTGATCTCCCGTGAGAAGGGAGCTCAGTGCGACTGTTACTCAGCCCCAACTCGTACGAACGAGCCCCTTTGAGACATTCAAAGACAGAACGCCTGGAGAGACCGAACCTTATCGAGGTGATAAGCAGATATCAGCGGTTGCCATGGCAACTCTCTCCCCTCCAGATCCTCCAGGACCAGCGAGCAGACAGGCTGGGCCGAGCTTGGAAGTGCTCCAGCCAACAACACAGAGCAGGAAGGGGTAAGTAGGCAACCGCCGCAGCAGCTAAATTACTTCGCGACGCCCTTGGTCTTTACTCACTCTACTCGAAACGGAGCGCAGGGCACGGCAGGGCGGGGCCCTTTATCAAGGGCAAAGCCCTACTAAACGACTTGCTATATCATAGGTTTGAGTTGACCTTTTCATTTAATTATTTCTGCACCCGCAAGTAACTGCTTTTGAGCCCTACATGTTACATGGTTTTGTTCTTCAGCCCCATGTGCGGTTCAAAAATTTGCATTTTAGTTGCCACATGAAGCCGTATGAAAAGTCTCTTAAGCACTGACTTACCGCTTCCCTTGTTCCACTTACATACCCCCTCGCCTCCGCTTGTCCCCGAGCTTGTCCCCAAAGTCAGCATCTCATCTCCGTGGAATATAATTGAAATCCTAATCCCTGCCGACGGCACAGGAGAATCCCTTATCCTCCCCGCCCACTTCACCCTCCCCAACCCCTCCCTCGCACGTCACTTTATGTATACAATATACCACCTGATTAATTCCAAAAATTGCTCGCTTTTGCCAAATCCGGCCTAGGCCGCCCTGCTTCGCCCCGCCCCGCCCCGCCCCGCCCCGCCCCGCCCCGCCCTACCCCACTACCCCACCCCGCTGCCTCCTTGGCCCGCGCCTTAGCTCCATGCTAGAGGCACTTTAACCACGTCATGACGAGTCCTGCGGGACAAGGGGCAGAGATGTGCGACAGAGACGGACTCTTAAGGAGTTTGAGCGAGTGCGAGAGGGACAGAGACAAGCAGGCGGCAATCCTCGCCTGCTTGCATCTCTCTCGCACCCGCACAAACTCCATAAGACTTCATCTGAGTCGCATGTTCCCTAGTCCGCCGCCACGGACAGTGGAATACAACGGGGATGTTGACGGTGGGTCGAAAAAGTCCGTGCACCAACTTTCATCGCGTAAAGAAGTTCAGGATTCGGAAAAAACTAGGCTCTTGACGACGTCATAGAGGCAAAGAAGGCAGAATGGACATGGCGAGGTGGAGCAGCAGCTTCCAAATTTTCATCACGGATAAAAACGCTAATCTCGCCATTTTTTATGGTGCGGATTCATGTCTTCCACGCACATAAAATGCATATGCGGTAAAGGCTCTTTATTCCTGAAGTAGGACGCAATCTTTTCACCCAGAATGAAAAGGGAAATAATATTATTTCGCGTGCTTTTCAAGGTGGGCGAGCTCCTCCTCCTCCTACCCCTGGGTCGCAGATCTCCCGCGGGATACGGGCTTACCGCTCGTCGGGCAGGGATCACAGCGGGATCACGTGGGAAGATGAGCTGTGGATAGAACTAATGTAGAATCAGCCCTCAAGCTGACAACAGCCACCCCTGCCGTTGTCTCCTAGTTCCTAGTTAGTCCAACAACCCCATGGCCATCATGCGGGGGATAGATCACTCGAGCGAATCCTGTACACCGGACTTCGAGACTACTTCTTGGACGTCCATTACACTTCCCGGCAAAAAATACCAGCTGAGAAATTTTGTCAGAGAATGTTCGCCCAATTTCATTCCACGGTTCATAAAAACGTCCCTGCCTTTTTTTTTCCTTTCTTTTGGGGATTGAACTCAATGGGGAGCGTAGCCTTCCATTTGCTGCTGCGGCCTTATGATCAACACCTACGCTCAGACCAGGTCGGAAGCCCGGTAGTCAACGCTATTTGGACATAGGCGTGAAAAACTAGCAACACCATCTGTCTAAAGTGTTGTATCACCGTGTCCGCTAGATCGCGGCGGACTATTCGCACCTCATTCGCCTTCCATTGCTACCTAATGCTACCTAGTACCGAGCGGTAGGAGAAGATCGGGCGAAAAAATAATACAGGGTATGGCACACGAAACAGATACAGTGTTGAGCAAATATGATCAGAGGCAGAATAGACCTTGGCTTTTTTCGTTTCGTAGATGGGTGATTATTCTGATTCAATTAAGAAGTGGTGTTTTCTTTCTTGGCCCATGATTATTTTCCGATTTGACTCTACTAACGGTGGGAGCGAGGCTTTTTCCTCCGCGCGGACTAGTAATTCGTTTAAATTTTTCCACAGTACTTTTGAACTTGGCGGGTATTATGAAGAGCAATCATGCTAATAATGAAGCAGATGGGCCCCGCGCGTTCCGCTATCAGTTCCCGGCCCGACGCCTTCTCAAAATATTTGGTTGTAATTGAAGAAAATGTGCGTACTTATACTTGAGTGATCCGGCCATCAACCGGCCGCTGCCTCCATCTGCTCCCAGGAACACGACTAGTGCTGTGCTCGCCTGGCGGAGTGGGGATCCCTTTCCGTCCGTGCCTTCCCTGTTCGAAGACCATGGGTCTTTCGGAGACGACCGAAGATCAAAACCAACCAATCAACCACATGTTCCCCTCTGACATTCAAGTCAATCAGGTCTGGGTAAAAATGACAAAAATATAATTGACCATATTATCGATAAGCTAAAGATTGATATGCTTCTACAGCACTGCGAAACTGTTCTAACACAAATGTTTGTCGGTGCTAAATCAAAAATACGTATGAAAGTATGCTATATTTAAAAATAAAATTCATATCAGTAAAATCCCGTTGCGAAACTTTCCAATCGCAAACTAAATGCCACACTACTTTAGATTTTAAGGTTTCTTCCACAGCACTACTCCTTCGCAACGCGAGAAAGGGTCCCGGGATTCACCTGAATGTCTTACATTTTTCGTACGGTGGCTATTAATTGCGTCAATTTTTCATCGGACGTAAGTCTCATTAAAGGGATGGAGGGCGGCGGGGCGGGGCGGTCGAGCGATGCTTACCTCCGTGTCAGAGGCGCAGATGGATACGTTTCGGGCAGGCACAGATTTGGCGACGGCCAAGAAGAGGATCTCTAAACCAGACCCGTCGTATGCCCAGCGTAATATTATAAAATGCAAAGTCCTCCGCACGGAACGAAAAAACCTAATCCTGAACATTATCAAGTTTTCGCGTCGCTCGCTCAGAATGAATCCTCGGCTCCTGGCCTCTTTTTTCCCCTCTGAATTATCAGTACGGCTCATGTAATTTGCCACGACACGAGACACCCACTTAACTCTCTGTCTCTCCCTGTCTCTCTCTCCCTCTAACTGGAGAAGCCAACGCAGTCTGAGCTTCAGTTATTACTAATTGTTTTATTGTACATTTACATGCCTCTCATGATCATGATGTGAAATGTTCTTTCTGCTTTGCGATCAGATTGTAACCAACGGTTTTCAATCCAGTGAAACGGAAACTAAATTGTTGTAAAGAGTGCCACCTATATATAGGCAGGAGTTCCTCAATGACACCCAATAATGTCTTCCACTTTGTATGGAGAGGGACACAGGCCTTCCTGTTCAAGGTTTCGGTTTCATTGGGAGTCGTTTCACCTCATCTTCGTCCAGCCCACATTGAACCAAACGAGGTGGCAAATTATCCCATAACACCTTGAGAAGAGCGAGCATCTCCGTCATACCTCCTATCACAATCAGGTCGAACAACTGATAAGAATTAATGCATTTTTGCGCACAGTATTTTTCCTCTACAGGTTCTTCTCTTGATCTTTTCCTTTTTCACCTCGTAATTTTCTCACGTATTGTGGTTGTGACTGCTGCTACTCTACTGAGGTGTGAATGACAGCTTCCGCACTCCTGGCCTGACCTGATGCTGTAATAGAGCAGTATATTATATCCCCTCCACTTGCCTTTCTCTCAGTGGATACAAGTTTTGAAGCCTAACTAAGAAGCTATGATACGCGTGCGACCACTTAAGTCACAAAGACATTCATTTTTTTTTTGAAATCACGGTGACATTTTTCATCCGAAATTTAGAAATAATGTCTGACAGTGTATGTTTGACACCATCATGTCTCCTGCATTACTCCTAGTGCCCACCGCGCCACGCTGCACCGCGATGCTCGCCGTACAATACCCTCGTGATGAATGAACCTGGACCAGGAGGCTGTGGGGGGAAAAGGGGGGGGGGGGGGCAGCCTACACGGCATGAAGCCCGTCGTACTGCGCCTCTAATGACCCCCACCAGGGCCTAAATGCTCACCGCACCACATGGCTACTGCACTGCGCGACTACTGTCTTGAACGAAAGAAACGGAGGACTTCTTCGGATGCAAAACGAAGAAAAGAAACTGCTTCAAATTTTGTCCGAACAAGCCTCCTTCAGTCTGTTCGCGGCGGTCTGCTCACTACACACTACTTTTATCAATATGTGAATCGTAGTTCTGGGGCATTTCTTTGGAGGGCTCAGGAAAAAACACGTTCTTTAGACTGGGGAAATTTATGAATTTCTTCTTAACTTTGAAAAGAAACCGGCGCGAAGAACTTCTAAATCAAGCACTGTGAAAAAAGCACCAGTTTCGATGAGCCCTTCCCCAAGAACCGCGAGAAATTAACAACAGTTTCGATATTTTCGGGGCTCATTTTGAAGGTTATGTAGAAATCGAGGTAGAAATACAGTTAAGAGCGCACTGATCCTTTTTACATGTCTCTGAAAATGACTCCCAAACTGGTGTTACTTCTCCCTTGTTTCTGGAGAGAGGGCTCCCCAAAACAGGTGCTTTTTTACAGTACGATGATTCACAAGCAGAAACACCTTGATTTAGGAGGAATTCGAGCCTGGTTCCTGTGTCCGAGCTATAATTGACTCGTCTCATCCTGCACTCTACTCGATGGTCGGACCGCCCCTTTCCAGTCGCCTTATAATACGCCAAATTTCTCGGCCGTGACTCGATATTATTCCGCGTGCAGGACGCTGAGGGGGCGTGGCGAGGTGATAGTGTTGGCGAAGAGAGAGAGAGAGAGAGAGAGAGAGAGAGAGAGAGAGAGAGAGAGAGAGAGCCACGCCCGGCACGTTAGTCAATCACTCCTGAAAAGGCGCACCTGACACAAAGCGTGACACCTGCGCAGTAATCTAGGCTGAGGTGCCTCTGTGAATGAAGCGGGGAATGAATGGAGGCAGCAAGGATCAATGAATGAATGAATGAATGAATGAATGAATGAATGAATGAATGAATGAATGAATGAGTAGCGGCCCTCACAAGGTCTCATTTGTCGCTGGGCAGCGCGGCATTTCCGTTGCGAGCGCAGATCAAACACCCGGGGCGGGGCGGCGCGCTCTACATTGTATCTGTTTCATCTGCGGGAGAGAAAATGTAGCAGGGCGCAAAATAAGCACGTTGTCTAACTTTGAGTTTGACTGTAGCTACGTCTGTCCAGCTTGCAAGAATTCTAGACCGCCGCCGCCGGTGAGCTTCTGGCAGTAGGTTCAAGTGTTTCTTACTCTGCTGCCGCAAGAAACACGTATGGACGTTTATTTTCTAATCTGTATGGATCGTGGTGCGGCATCTGACAGCTTTTGCTCTAGCTTTGTTACAAGGCTCGCAGTAGCCGTGTGCAGGGAGTCCAGGAGGCTGTGTGCGTTCAACATGCATTCACAGCGGCCCCGCGCTGTATAACTCCCTGGTACCCAGTAGCTGCGCGTGCGCGGAACATCACATTAGCATTGGTCGCCGCACCGATAAATCTCCCACCAATTCCTCAACGGCAATAAAATTTGTCCTAATCCTCCCGAATCCCGCAGCTTGTTCAAACTGCTCCAAGTCAGTGCTAAAAAGACGCTGATTTACGGGGCGACCTCCGTTTTGGATCCTGTTTATACTCTATCATGCTAAATATTATTGACCGCGTGGTGCGTGCTGCTGAGTCTAAGCCGCTGGGGAAACTAAACGGAACCGACTCAGTGTCTCTTTCATGAACAAACCCATTCCTTGCTTTCATTTTACTACTGTGACTGGACTACATCAAATTGTAGCTAAACGCCGTCGGACTGCTGTTCAAGGAGGAAAGAAAATTCACTAAAAATAAGTGTGTTATGACATACAGTTTAAGTTTGCTCTAAGAAATAGCAGCAGCAAGTAGCGGTTTGCGTGGCATGACTCTCCCCTCCTCCTCTCCCACCTGACCAGTTGAAGCATTTTTGTTCTTCCGCTTCCGCTTCAGGCGGCCGTCTTTGGGATACCCTATTGTGCGAAGAACAAGATGCATAGAAACAACCAATAAGTCTCAGTATATTGGACGAGCAAGTTTAGGCTTTATCTTGTTCTTTGCGCACTCTCAGTTTCTGCGGCGATAAGCTGATCGCTTTTTTAACATTTCAGCAGAAAGATACCTTCTCAAAAAGTTGAAAGGAAGTCGTTGCTACTGGAGTGCTTATCAAACCAATCGAATCAGAGTGTAATGAAGTTTTTCTAGCAACTTCATCACGCTTTTCTTGTTATTGTACATTTTTCTTAATTTGTTTCTCATATTGTTGTTTGTTTTGTTGTTTTTGATTTATTGCGTTCCAAACACGAGGCGCGTGTCGCTGCGGTCGGTGGGCGTGTCGGTAGGGGTGCCTCTTTACTTTTATTTTTTATTTGCGATACGTTTATCATCTTCTCGCCCCATGTGTGTTGCCGATGACAACGATTACAGCTGCATCGTAAGCCAGGATTTATCTATTCTTTACGGAGGGCCGCGCCACGACGTGAAGACGGATTGGGAACCTCTGCGCTGCAGTCAACACATGGCTTGCCTAGCTATAATTCGGTGGGGGAGAATATAGACAGAATTTGATAATAATTATTTGTAGCCATCAGAAAAGCATTTACTTGTACGTTATTTTGAAATTTTACAGAAATGGAGACTTTAATTCATAAAATGCTTTCATTGCGTTTCAAATATGTGATGACAAAAATTTTACCTGAAAATAAAGTTGCTTATTACTAAATTAATTTTTTGAAAATATTCGCTATACAGTACCTTCGCGGTTAAAGAAATTGAAGAAAAAGAAACTTTTATAAAAAGTCCAAAAATCGACGCTGAAACTCCGGAATTTTCGTAAAGTTTGATGCTCCCGTTCTGCTGCGCCTCCTGCTGGTTCGGTTCATCACCCGAGGGCCAAGGGAGCTCCGAGCTCTGCTGAGCGTCGGAGTCGGCGTCGTCGCAACGGGACGAGTACTATTATCTCAGAGCCACGGCTTCTAGCGTTTCATGCCGGGCATCCGTCCGGTCGCCATTCAAGCCTCGGCCGACGATAATAAAACCATGAACCGACATTTTATTGGGCTAATGACCATATATTTACTCTTTTATTTTTATTCCATTGTGTTTCTTTGGTCTTCGACCGTGCGTGCCTTGCACAGTGTCCGCCGCAGCGGCTGGCCCGGGCTGGCCGGACGTTAACTTACACCTGGACCAGGAACCGAAGGGGATCCGAGGAGATCCCGAGGAAGAAGCCGAAGAGCACAGCAGTAGTGTATCACCCAGCATTCAGTTCGAGCTTATTTATCTGCTTTGCCCAATTGGACCATTCACATTGTTACGAGGGGCAGAACACATAGGAAGTCCGGTATGCAAATTCCTGGTAGTCAGCATGGTAGTTCACAGCACACATGAAGTCCAGTGGAAGTTCACTGATCCAGGAGTGCGAGAGTAGAGCTATATGCCTATTTTCAGGGCTTGTGTAGCTTATTCCCTACATTTAAGGCGGCGTCGTGAGAAGTCAAATGGAAGTTCAAGAAGTCTGGAAATTTAACAAGCGACATAATTTAGCATTTTTACTTAAATTCCCTGTTTGACAGGTAGACGAGTAGTCAACAGTCGACTGTCAACTGCTGCATCACACGTCCGTGGCAGATGACGACCAAGAGGAAGTCGCTGAGCTGGGTCGGGGGGAGGGCGACTGACTCTGATAATCCGTCGGGTGTTGCATTGACGAATTCCTCGTGAAAAGCATTAGGTCCGCGCGGGAGCAGCGACTTGGTACAATGATAGCAATAACAAGCAAACACGAGGGACTTGCGACCAAACAGCCAGCTGCTAATCGGATTCAGAAGCCGTGAGGACTCGTGTCCATCACGAGGATTACTGCTGCTGCCGCTCGCTGCCACGGCATACACTTGTGTGCGCCAGCTCGCCCCGCAAAATAATAACACTTGATTCGAGAGGCACAGTGCGTGCATGAGTACGTGTTGGAGTCAGGGGATTGATATTCGCCATTGAGGTGGTCTTTAGACCATGCGCGACCAGTACGTCTCGGCCGAATGAGCATACGACTAATACGAGTGGAGAGGAAACAGTAAGAGGACTTATTGCGAAACGATGAAAGACCTAAGCATACAAAACCTGGATAGTGATCAATATCATAGGAAAGTCGTCGTTTGAAGAAAAGTAACATTTAGAGAACTTATTGCGAAACGAAGAATAACAAAATCATGTAAAATCTCGATAATAATGAAAATCACGGGAACTGTTACAGTTGTCGTTTGAAGAAAGAGCACGAGACATATGGGGATTAGTCATTTTTCTCATTTTGTCAGCTTTTCCTGGCGATCTTGACCCATGTGTCATATCACAACAGCTGCGTCGTCCTGAAGGGATACAATGCTCCCCAAAAGAGGGGAGTACTCGTTAATCCTATCTCGCGAAACATATTCGCTGGACTGCTTACCAGAATAACAAACAACAACTAGCTCATGCCTGATATATTTTCGACAGTCAGGTTTTATTACTTCAGCGCCCCCAACGACGAAGCGACCACCCCTTTCCCCTTGGCCCTGAGCTTTGGACACCATATGCAGTCTGCTGACAAAATTCGGATGTCATTAAAGAAAATAATAAAGTGTAAAGTACTTTAAGTGTGTTCATTTTATTTCTTTTCTAGATTAATTACTCGAATTCTAGATTTCCATTCAAACGCCATTGTAACCTGTGCAGTACATGTTGCAAACTTCCGATTTCAAGAATTACAAACACTTTTCCTCGGGTTCGACTCAAAAAAATCAGCACAGCCACATTTACCAACGTGGCATAGAATGGGCTTAGCGTACTCCCGTGACCGATGTATTTATCAAATTCCTCCTGCCCATTGACCGTCCTCTCCTCCCTCGCTGGCTACCTGAACCCGGGCCACGGGCCCCGGAAAATATTGGCTGAAACTCTTTAACGATGGTACCATTCGATCTATTTGAACCATTTACAGTGCCCATTGAACAAATAACCAAGTTTCTACATTGATTTTCAGTTGTTGCAAACATTGTGTTGAGCTGGGCGAGTGCGACACGCAGTGACTGAAAATCGTAGTAGAAACTTGGTTTTTTGTTGAATGGGCACTGTAATGGTTCAAATAGATCGAATGGAACCATCGTTAAAGAGTTTCAGTCAATATTTGAATCACTTGTG
>CABIKL010003149.1:0-11359 GCA_902196195.1 Aptinothrips rufus | reverse complement strand
GAGGCCCCCCCCCCCCTAAAGTCGGTCACGTAGTTTGTGAACGGCCCCTTAGCGCGCGGCGTGGCGGAGATACCCCCGCAGCACTCTGCCTTTTGCACCACCTCCTTGCAGAGGTAAATGGGACATGTCAAGAGAAAGGAGAAGGAAAGGGATACAAAGGGAGCGGAAGGACAAGAAAGGAGGAAAGGATGAGGGAGAGGAGGGGGTAAATAGCCTTTACATGCTAGGGGAAGGTGGGACAAGTAAGGTACACGACCGAGCAAATAGATAGGGTACACGCAAGGGTTTGCATAGGTACATCTGAAAAGTTTCGGGTGCCACTGGCGCTGCTCAAGGGTTGGTGGGGAAGGCAGGCGGGCGCCACTACGGCCAGCGCCGAGCGCGTGACGCCACCGTCCAGCCCCCCCGGCTCGGCGCGGCCACGGCCATGGTTAGAGAGCCTGGAAGGAGAGAGGCGACAACTGTCATGGCGGCAAAGGTCCTGGCAGCCGGTGGGATCCAGCTGGGGACAGGGCGTATGCGCAGTGCCTCGCTACCTGGGCGCGCGGTGAGGGTGCGGGGTGCGGGGTAGAGCGGACACAGCTGGGTCCCAGGCCGGTAGGCGCGATGACAGATGTCGCCTCTCTACTTCCAGGCTCTCTAGCCATGGTGTGGGGCCGACCAGCGATAGTATATGCTCTGTGGGGCAGCACGGCCTGTGGCCTGGCCTGGCCTGGCCAGTCAGTATCGCGCCGCTAGCCGATGTGTACAGAGTGAGTTGGCGCCGTCAGTCAGGACGAGCCAGTCTTATTACTTTCAAGTTAACTTAATTGACGTCGTCGCTGAGCCATTTGACGCACTGAGATAGGCGGGGAAAGTCGTGTTTGTTCGCTCTGTCCCGGGTTTCGATTTGTTGGCAGTCGTTTCTTAGAACATGAGGTTTCAATACGATGCAGTATAGTATAATCTGTTCCAGGATGAAAGCTATCAGGAAATTCAACTGGATCAAAGTAATTCAGCGTCCCCTAGTACCGTCTTTCCCTTCACCCCCCCCCCCTCCCCTACCTCCACCCTCTGGAGGCCAACACACGCCGCCGCAGCGCTCCAAAAGTCAATACGATATACGGGACAGCAGACCACCAACTTGCCACTTTGGTCGGGAGTGGTGATCTGCGCCCTGCATCCATCCTCACTGCTGCAGCGGCGGTCCAGAAACCCACTAGATCCTTTTCCACCTCTGGAAATGTCAACCACCCCGGAGGCACCCGGAGGTACCCGGAGGCAGCCGGCCGGGCTCTTGGCGCCACCACACGCGCCACTGTCCTTGGGGCTTTGGTCACCTTTTTTTTTCTTTTCCTTTTTTCGTCAGTGAAAGTGGAGCGGCCTCTGCTCTGTAGTTATGCCCGCACACCGTCACCATCTCCCGCGTCTCCTTTACTCATTCGATCGCAGGTAACGTCTCTAAGCATGAGCTGTTTTGCGATCTCCATCGTCTGCTGTCGTGACGTGGTGACGTCATGACGCGGGTGCGAACGGCGCCGCGTTTCGCCGCGGTAGCCGTGGAGACGTCTCGTCTCGCAGCGTTATCGTGGTCACGCTGGCACGTCACGCCTCGCCGTGCCCGAGACAGTCCAGCCCACTCGCACGACCCATGCCTTTTGAATACAGGGGCGGGTCTGCTATGGGGGTGAGTCGGGTGAGTAAAGGACGTACACAGCTATGCGCCGATTTTTTTGGGACAAGAAGTCACATTTGAACTCCAGTTCAGAATCGGAATGCCATAAAATGAAGCTGACGCCCTTTGTTTCCGAAAGACCGCAACGAAAATATTGAGACCAAGTGGTGTTACATATCTCGGGAAGTCCCAGCTGGCGGATGCGGCATGCGACACTGGGAACTGTGGAGAGACCTTCGCGCTAATTTAGTGGCGTATTCAGATCAGTACTCATCTCTCTGTTCCTTCCTGAGGACGGAAGTCGTGCACACATCTAACAAGAGAAACCGCCCTTGTTCCTTATTGCCTGCTTATTGCAGTTGCGCCCCATGCCGGCCGCTCTCTTTCTCTCTCTCACACACACACACACACACACGTTGATCCACTCACTGGGCTTTACAGAGGGCACTGACTGGACTGCATGCAGTGCACTGCAGTGTTGTTCTGTCATGTCGCTCGTTCGTGTCTTGTCTGTCTGCTATGGCGTAAAAGTTGCACTTCGCAGCCGATAAGTGCGAACGAAAAATGAAACAGGGCGATACACCCAGTTACGAGAGGCTTTCACCATCGTCTCAACAACCTATTGAGTCGATGAGTTCGTCGGGCCTGACGGAGGAGGAGGTAAGCTGAGCCTGGGGCCTGGTCTCGAACTAGGTTAGGCCCCTGCCGTGCGAGGTTGGTGTAGACGATACAAGTATCGATTGCACCCATTCCAGGTCATTCTCAAATTTTTGAGCATTGCCGCGCTGGTGCTGTGCTCGCTTTGCTACTTATATTGGTTTGAATAAGTTCGAGTACCCTGGTACGACTCGTCTCTCTCCCCCATCGTTAGGCGTCTAACCGACTGGAGGAACATAGCCTATGAAAATGTGACATCATCCTGTTATTATCGTGGTTACTGGAAGGTTGAAAGGTTCAGTGCGTCAAGAGGCTTTAGCAGACGTCTGAGGTCAGATTGATAAGTTGTAATTCATGGTTGACACCGATTATATTTGTGGTGCTGTGGCACTTTTGATGCATTTGTAGAAAGAGGTGCTAAAGGGGCCTCATTTTTATGGGAATAAAGTGAAAAAAAAGGTCGACTCCTCCAAGATTTACGATCTACTCTATTCTGCAAGCAATTAGATCACCATGACGAGAATAAAAACAATCCATAGTAACAAGGTAATCGAATCGGATTGCATTATAAGTTTGAGTCAAAGTTATCTTGCATTCTTAATTTTTAGTATGTATTTACCTAGGCTGCACTCTTCAAAGATTACCTTTAAACCTTAGCCCAGTCTGACTGGGGCATATGTCATAGTTCTGTAAATTTTTAAATGTTTCCTCACGCCAAGTACATAAATTCAAGCAGGTTAACAAATGTAGTGATTTTTTCACGTATGACTTTGAAGATGGCATATTGACGCTTTTCAGTGCTATGTATGTACTTTAATTATTAACTACTCACATTGTGTGCTCTCTTCGCATGAAGCATTGCAAATAGCACATTCCTGCACTATTTATTTTCTCCTTGTGTTTTTTTCTGGGTCCCCTGGGAAATTAGTAGCTTTGATTTTCAACGCAGGGAATTTATAAATATCGAATTGGAATTGATACAATGGTGACAGCCATTAGATTTCATGTGCTCTTGTGGTTTCAATTAAATTAAAATTTAACGTTTACTAAACTTTCTTAAAGGAAGAGTTCTAGATTTCCTTCATTTCCCTTTGTCTGTACATTTAACTTTGCTGCTTTGATTTTTTCACCTAAAAATATCATGAATAGTATGGCAATGTAGTGTTTCAGGTTTGAGCCCCACGCCTGCATATCTTTGACTTATACATTAGACAAGGAGTCGAAGAATATCACCTCTCTTGACCATTGAAATAGTTGTAAGTGTTCACAGACTGAACAAGAAATACATTTTAAAAAAGGCGTGCATGTTTGGTGAATGGTTTGTAGGTGTGTGGTTATCTTTGTAGCTTTTGTCCAAAATCAATTTCGGCTTTCTGTTTTTAAATTTCATTTTGAGGTGGTGTTGGTTAATGCTTATCAATTTTTTAATTATTCTTTTTGAATTGTTTTTTCCATACCTGTATCAATGTTTGTTGCTACCTCATATGACTTCAAATTTGATGTGACTGCTTCCATTTCAAATAAGTCAAGGCTTTTACGATCCATTTTACTAAAAATTGTCTTTTGGGACATTCTGTAGATTGTTCTATGAATTAGGTTGTACTGTGCTGCGCATTTAATAAAATATGTGGTGGAGAGAGAAATGTAAACATATATCTCCTAACTTTGCTTCTGATTTAGACAATCCACAGAGAATATGGTGGTGTAAAATCAGAATTCAGGACCATATTTTGATATTTTTTATCCTATGTTTACAGCAACAACAAGCACAACAACTTCAGCAGCAGAACAAGGGAGAACCTATCAAGCCCCCATCTCCAGAAGAGCAATTCGACATGTGGCTTTCAACAGGAGAAGCAAGCTCTATGAGAGCGGAGGAAGTTGCTGGAGTGTTACGTGTGGATGTCAGAAATGGTCTGGCATGGAAAGAAGCCGAACAGAGAAGATCACTAACCGGTCAGAACGAACTGGCAGTGTTACAGGAAGATCCCACATGGAAAAAATATGTAGAGCAGGTGAGGATTGTTAAAGTTAGAATCTTGTTGTGTGTCTTTGTCTCAAGTTTTATTGATTCCTTTCTTACTTTCTGTATCCAGTTTAAGAATCCTCTCATAATGCTACTCTTGGGCTCTGCTGTAGTCAGCATTTGTATGAAACAGTTTGATGATGCTGTTTCTATCACTGTGGTATGTTCCAACAGTTCATTAAAAAATTTTCAGATGGTTATTATGCTTGTTATTTCTCTTCTTTTAATGAGAGCGTAATTTCTCTTTTCTAGGCTATAATAATTGTCGTTACAGTCGCATTTGTTCAAGAATATCGATCAGAAAAATCCCTTCAGGAACTTACAAAGCTTGTGCCTCCCTCTTGTCACTGGTGAGTTATTGTCTTATTTTCCTGTGTTGAACACTGTTTCCAAATATAAGTAAAACCTCTCTCCTTAATGAAATACTTCAGTTATCTTTATTTTACAACAATGCCTTTTTTGCTGCTTTTCTGAAAATCATTGTCTTCCAGTGTGCGAGAAGGACAACTTGAGACTTTCTTAGCAAGAGACTTGGTGCCAGGCGATATTGTCTACCTCTCTGTTGGGGACCGTGTACCTGCTGATTTACGTCTCTTTGAAACAATAAAATTGGAGATTGATGAAAGTAGCTTCACTGGTGAAACGGAGCCAGCAGTCAAAAATACACCACCTGTTATAAAATCCAATGGACATTCTTCAAAGACCAACATGGCATTCATGGGAACTTTAGTCAGATATGGCAATGGAAAGGTAGGCCCAGTGAAGATTTTCTGCAATTTCTGTGATAGTTTTTTTCCCTCTGTAATCAATTTACTTGATTTCAAATATTTTTACAGGGTATTGTTATCAATACTGGTGAAAGATCTGAGTTTGGTGAAGTTTTTAAGATGATGCAAGCTGAGGAAGCTCCCAAAACACCTTTACAAAAATCAATGGATAAACTTGGCCAACAGCTATCATTTTACTCTTTTTGCATCATTGGTCTCATCATGCTCTTGGGTTGGCTGCAAGGACGTCCGATCTTAGATATGTTTACCATTGGTGTCAGGTAACTTCCCATGAGCGCTGCATCCTGCATGTGTTGATCACTTTGTGGTGTGCAGTATTTCAGTAGGTTGATGTATGATTCACACTTCTTCTCCAGCCTGGCTGTTGCTGCAATACCAGAGGGACTTCCAATAGTGGTAACAGTCACTCTTGCTCTGGGTGTCATGAGAATGGCCAAAAGAAAAGCTATCATTAAGAAGCTTCCAACTGTGGAGACTCTAGGTACAGTACTTTCTCCAGCTATTCATCATGCCTCATTCTTCTTTTAAATTCAATAATTTGTCACTGAGTACTATATCAGTGTTTCATTATTTCCCTAGGTTGCGTGAATGTGGTGTGCTCTGACAAGACAGGCACTATAACCAAGAATGAAATGACTGTGACAAAAATTATGACGTCAGATGGATATGCTGCTGAGGTAACTGGTGCTGGATATAATGATCAAGGAGAAATACGAATTCATAATTGTGACGTCATGGAAACAGCCTGGCAATCCATTTACAAGCTTCTGGAGGTATGGCCTTTGGTTATTTTTCTTTCTTTTTATTTCTTTTTCTTTTTGTATTTGTGTTGGAATCCAAATCAGGATAATATGATGTTGATTTTAGGTTGGCTGCCTTTGCAACAACGCAACAATTACAAATGAAGTACTAATGGGTCAACCCACTGAGGGTGCCTTGCTTGTAGCTGGAATGAAGGTAAGCATTTCTTCATGTGCCTTACATTGACCAACTGCTTTTGATTCTTAAATGTTTTCTTATCAATGCATTTATTTATTTCAGCATGGTATTTATGATTTGCAACAAAAGTACATTCGTATGCAAGAGTTCCCATTTAGTTCTGAGGAAAAAATAATGGCTGTTAAGTGTGTACCAAAATATGACGATGTAAGTGCCTTGACAATGTTAGTTTTAGGTATGCTCCAATGTGTGAATTGTATTGAAACCTTTATATTCTCTGCAGTCAAAAGAAGAAGTCTTCTTTGTCAAAGGTGCCATGGAAAAGGTCCTTCCACTTTGTACCAAGTATTCTCAGAAAGGTTCAACATATCCCATGAACTCCAAGAAGCAACAAGAGTATCTGGGTGAGGCTCATGACATTGCTTGCAAAGGGTTACGAGGTATGGTAATAGTTTATATCCTTGTTACAATGAACGTACTGCTTTTTGTGCACTGTCAGGAATCATCTTAATTTTTTGTCTTTGTGTGCTTAGTTATTGGAATGGCAAAAGGATCATCTCTGCAAGATCTGATCTTCGTGGGTATGGTGGGCATTTGTGATCCGCCACGTCCCCATGTAAAGGAGGCTGTAACTATGCTGCAGAGCTCTGGTGTACGTGTTAACATGGTAACAGGCGACTCACAAGAAACAGCTCTTGCTATTGGTAAGGCAAGATCCAAGCATTGGACTTTGCTTAGTTTATCATAGTTTTAGAGCTAAAATTCTCATTTCTTTGTTGCAGCTGCTGCAGTTGGACTTGACACTATTCAT
The DNA here is from genome assembly GCA_902196195.1 of Aptinothrips rufus. NCBI lineage: Eukaryota > Metazoa > Arthropoda > Insecta > Thysanoptera > Thripidae > Aptinothrips > Aptinothrips rufus. Next base: position 4,484 of record CABIKL010003149.1, on the reverse strand, counting down.
CTCCAATCATTGTCAGGCGATCAAATTGACCAAATGAGCGAACAGCAGCTTGAGCAAATTATCAAAAGTGTTAGTGTTTTTTACCGTGTGACTCCAAAACATAAACTCTGCATAGTAAAGGTAAGGTACAAAGTAATGTAAATAAATTTTGTAACTCCTACTGACTCATGCTGACTCATGGATGTTATCTTTTAGGCTTTCCAAAAACATGGCATAATTGTGGGCATGACAGGTGATGGTGTAAATGACGGTGTTGCTCTGAAAAAAGCTGATATTGGTATTGCGATGGGTAAAAATGGCACAGATGTTTGCAAGGAGGCTGCTGATATGATTCTTGTCGATGATGACTTCAACACAATAATGTATGTTTTATTTTTATCGTTTTTGTCTTCATTCTGAATAACTTACATCTTCCAGCATTTATTTAAAAATTTTGTGCATTCTTATGATTTTTTCAAATCATTGCAGAGCTGCAATTGAAGAAGGTAAAGGTATATTTCACAATATTCGCAACTTTGTTCGTTTTCAATTGAGCACAAGCATTGCTGCTCTTTCGCTGATTGCTTTGTCCACTCTTCTTGGAATACCTAACCCATTAAATGCCATGCAAATTTTGTGGATCAATATTATTATGGATGGGCCTCCAGCTCAGAGGTATAGTATTTTCAATTTTCAGTTGTGGCTTTCATTGAATGACTCATGTTTTTCTCAAATTATTTGTTTGTACCTAATTTTCTTTTGCAGTTTGGGAGTGGAACCGGTGGACAAGGATGTTGTCAAGCAACGTCCCAGGAATGTTCGTGAGCCCATGATAACACGATCTCTCATTGTAAATGTTTTATCATCAGCAATCATAATAATTATGGGCACTTTGTGGGTATTCAAACGAGAAATGAGTGACAATTTCATCAATAAAAGAGACACAACTATGACTTTCACTTGTTTTGTCTTCTTTGACATGTTCAATGCTCTGTCATGCCGTTCTCAGGTATGAATTGACGTTTGTTCATCTCTTCTTTGTGTTTACTAAACAACGTGTCTATTTCCCCTTAATCTTTTGTCTTTTTAAATTTTCAGACGAAGTCAGTCTTTTCAATTGGACTGTTCAGCAATCGCATGTTCTTGTTGGCTGTAACTCTCTCAATAGTTGGACAAATGTTGGTCATCTATTTCCCTCCTCTTCAGATGGTTTTTCAGACAGAAGCATTATATCTTACCGGTAAGTAAGAAGGTATTTTTATGAGGAAAAGATAATATATTGCTAAGTGAAAAATTTCTGGCAAAATAATATGACCTATTTTGTTCTCCACCAGATATCCTATTTCTTGTGGCACTCACATCAACTGTTTTTATCTTCTCTGAACTGAAAAAGTTATTTGAGAGGCGCATGGAAACTCGTCTTCGATCTATTAAGTCAGACCTAGATTTTGTATGACATCCAATTTTCTCCAGCGGCAAAGCAGGTCGTCAAGACTAGCAGCCATGCTGGATGGTCCCATAAAGGACTCGCCTGATACCTCATTGGAGCTTATCTGTGCTAATGTGGCATGAACCCTAGTCAATCAACTTCATCTGTCATTTGTCACACTCTTTCTTGGTGCTAAGCAAAGAGAACAAGTCTCCTTAATGAACCTTTAAAATTGATGTGTAGGATGAACATCATTTGGTTAGTACTGAATACAGTCATAAACTGTTATATTATAAATGCCATGACTTCATTTTTAAGCATTGAAGTATTATTCTAAAAAGAAAAACAATACAGGTCTAACTTAAGTAGATCTCTTTTAAGTACAGTATTTAAACTTGTAGTTTATTTTGCTCATATCAGAAATTGGACTTATGTTGACAACATTATGTTAAATTTTTATGTTGGAAGTATCAAGTGACACCTTCACTCTTTATTTTCAACTTGCCAATGACTTGTCATGAGCAAACATATGGTCTGGGGTGCAGTTTGATGCTCACGGAACGATCTTGACTTCATTGAAGGTCCACTTAGGTGCCTCTGTGCTTTTATATTATTGTATGTGCATTGTAATCAAGTGTTTTGACAGGTTAGCAAAGGTAAACAAACTTTCCTATGTATTCTATGTAGCCATTTGATCTTGTTGGCAGCCTATTCATGTGAGTTGTATGCAGATGTTTCTGTTATATTTATATTAAATGTAATTCTTGATTTGTCAAGTGACAAGCTTGATGTCTTATGTAGTTGTTCACTATCATGGAATATTGCTTTATATGAAGCGTTATTTTTTACTCTTGAAATTATATTGTTATTACAGAAATTTTTTTAGACATCTGTTTCTAATGCCAACTCTCGTTAACGCTATTTATCTGGCTGTGGAATAACTATCATCAACTTTCTTTGTTGCCCATTTTGATTTTTTGACAGACTTCATTCCATAATGTACTTAAGGGCACGTCTTAAGGAATGGAGGTGAGTGTTTTTTACAGCCTCTCGTACAAAGTTGTTCTGTGATAAGGTTGAGATGTCTCAGGCTGTAATTGTGAGAGCCATGTTATGTTAGAGGTTCAAGCTGAATCAAGAAAATTTAATGCTGTCATCTCATATAGTTTGAAAGTATTTCTGTCTTTATTTCTGACGTTCTGCTGGTAAGCAAAGAGCTGTGGCTCCATTTTTCTAAATTATTGTTTGATCTGATAACTGCATTGAATTGAAATTTTCACATTGTGAAAATATTAATTAATATCATGTTTTCTAATTGCTAAGACAACTCTGAGCCTGATTTCATTTGGCAGCTCAGAAAATAGACTATCAAACTTTTCAACATGTAGACTTTGACATGCCCAAGTAGCTTTGCTGCTTGAGTGGTTTTGATTTTTTTTGTACATTCTACCATTTTCTTTTGCAATTGCTATTAGAATGCATGAAGTGTAATGATTTGCCCCTGATGTCTGGATAAACTGTAAAAATAACTTTTTCTAGGATGGAGATTTGATGCAGTCTGATGACAGTCATCACTGAAAGTTTCACTGACTTTTTAAATTTGATTTAAATAGAAAACTTCTTCCGTAACTTTGTTCAGCTTTGACTATCTATTGATGCGCTTTATGCAGTTTTATGAGAGTGAAATCATGATCTGTTAATGATGGACATACAAGCCTGCATCTCTCAAAGTTCATTCACCTAAAATTTTGTTGAGTGGTATTTAAACACAATGTGATGTTGAATGGATGTGCTTTTGGCACATTGCATTTGTGTGAATCCTCAAATTTAATATGCTCATGACTCACAAACAAATTAGTTATTTGATATATGAGTGTGTGTGGAATGGGAAGAGACTGGACTGTCTGCTGTAATTTGCCTCTTAGCCTGCATGCTTTACTTCATTAAATGCTGGGTTATCACAAAACCCTGTACAAGCCTAGCTTGTTTCTTTTTGGAGTCAATGGATGAATGTGCACTGTTTGTTCGAAATGCTGGTCATTTTCTTAAAGCTATTTTTTTCAACCTTTGCTCTTGTTGCAGAAGAAATACATGTATTTTTTGGCACTTTGTTTTAAATTATCGAGGCACTTTAATTAGCACTTTAAATACTATTTCCACTTTCTTCTTTGAGAATTTTGATACTGCTCTAATGCCATATTACGTTTAGTGTTAAGTAAAATTTTGAAAAACTGAACATTGACATTCTTATTACAACTGATCGATACTTATTGAAATGTGACCAAACTTTCGCAGCGCCTGTTTGAAGGATGTATTTGTATCCCTCCCTCTCATGTCATGCCAGAAACAAGGCTCTTGTTCTGATGTGTAAGTTGTAGCCTGTTCTCTATAGAATCAGAGTATCCCTTTGTATTTTACGCTTGTTGAAATATGCCTTATCTGAAGGTATAGAATTTGAATGATACTTCGATTACTCTTAAATTTATCTGCTAAAAATATTCCAGATTTCTAGGCATCCAAGACGACATTAAAAAAATTGTCATGGGTGTTGTTCCAGACATGGTTGTATTGTAGCATTTTGATCACTTCTAATTTTAAATAAAGTCATCACTTCTGCTGTTCTTATTGTTTCAAACAACCTCTTATTATTTCATTCCAGTACCACATCTACATAATCTTCGAGAGGTGGCTTACGTTGTCCTACCAGATTTTGTACTACCAGACTTTTCCTTTTTCTGTATATAAAATGTGAGAGAGTAGGGATCAAGTTGTCCTACCAACTGTATAGAATGTGTTTTAAATTGCGTTTGTTTCTGGTAGTATAAACAAAGTTAGAATGAAAGTAAGTAATACTTTTTGAGCGACTTTTTAACATTTTTGCATATTTTTCTACAAATCCGGTGATATCACAATACATTATTTGAAAGTAATCCACACGCTTTTTGAAATGTATTTGACTTATCAGAAAGTATGCTACATGTAAGTATGCTCGGCCTTATCCCATGGTAGAAGTTTGTCTAAAAATTCGGTTTTTGAGCTATCTTGAATGATTATCAGAACTGGTAAGTGGTACAGC
>CABIKL010003148.1:0-11366 GCA_902196195.1 Aptinothrips rufus | reverse complement strand
AGAGAGAGAGAGAGAGAGAGAGAGAGAGAGAGAGAGAGAGAGTCGCGACAGTCACGACACTCACTCCACGGTGACCTCTGAACTTTGACCTCGGCACGTCGTGGTCGAAAGCGGCAACGGAAAGGCGATGCTGAACAGTCGAATCCAGAATCAGCCGGAGGCCTGCTCCACAAGTACTCGCCACTGAGTTGACAAGAGACAAGACGACCACCAACCTCTCTCTTTCTCTCTCCCTCTCGCCGCGGCAAGGCTCCCAGACTGCGCACTGTATCTGCATCGCAATTATCCTTTCGGCTGATCCGTCATTCGCACGGTGCAAATCGTTTGCTAGATCGACTCAACTCGAGACCGAACGATTAACATTATCGGATAGGAGATCAGATCGAGACCAGTCCTGGCGCCCCGACGCCCCGACCACTTATCTAAGACCCTGCCCCGGGACGAGTCCCACAAGTCTCCCTCTGACGGCCTAAAGACGGCCTACTATCCAATCGCATCGACGTTTTCCGTCCATTAATTGATTTTCAGTTTTTGTTTCAAAGCGACAGAAGCCTGCAGCCGAGGCGTAGACAGCCACGCACACACTATTCCGCAAGAGTTTAATAGCTGAGTGGTCAGTCCGTCATGTAACCATGTGTACAAAATGACGGTATTTCTGTAAGAAATATTGATATTTTACATCGCTTTCGAAATAAATTGAAGATTACCGCGGAGCTATTTAGTACTGCAATGCTCATGAACAGACAAAAAACCTTAAAATTGCAGTTGATTTTAATGTCTACAATCCGATGAAATCAACCTAATGAAATCCTGTGTATGTATGTTAGTCGAGTGACTGACCAACTCGTTTAACAGTAGCACATCAAGTCAGGGCACTTCTCTTTGAACGCCGCCACTGTCGACTACATCCAATGCAGCACATGCAGGCCTTGTCAGTATTTGGATGGCCCATATGACAGCGCAACGTGTGTCGGACAGTGCGGTATCCGCGCCAACGATCAGATCCACGGACCCTGTGATCCCAACACAGTCGGGGTCACACCTGAGAGAGCGCGCCCCCCCCCCCCCCCCCCCCCCCCCCCCCCCCAGCCTGGCATGCCGGCTTGGCGTGCGTTATCCTCGTCATCTCGGTGGAGGGGCATCTCCCCCTTCCCTCCGCGACGCACAGCCCCTGTCCTGCCCTTCCCTTCTTCCCTGCCCTTCCCTTTTTCCCTGCCCTGCCCTGCCCTGCCCTGCCCTGCCCTGCACTGCCCTGCCCTGCCCTGCCCTGCCCTGCCCGCTGCGCTCCGCGGCACGTCAGATACGCATGCACATAAAGCGGGTGGCGAGGGTACGCTCCCCGCCCGGCCCTACCTCACACTAGAGATCCTACAGGTGGGGAGGAAGAGAGATCAGCCACCCTAGACGGACATCCCGGCGCCTATACAGAGGGTGGGGGGATCATCGGAGGGTGGGCGCGCCGCCTGGAAGGGAGGCAAAGTGTACAGTTTGTAGTACATCGACCCCCCTACAAAGTCTGTCCGGACCCACCACTGCATTCTCCCTCCCTTCCTTCGACAGGAATCGTCAGTGCCTTTGCCTCTCGTGACGGTGGCGCCTCTCTCTCTCTCCCGGGCCGCCCAGCCCCCCGCAGCTCATAAAGTCGGTTTTAGTATTTGGAGAGCCCGCCACCATCAGTTGGCCGACGTGTCCCTATCTCCATCTCGTGTTCGCCGGTCTTCATAATTACACGGCGACAGTGGCGCGCTCTGCCGGTCGAAATGTGTGTTCAATGCGGGATCTGATCAGGAAGGGCACCTGCAGCTGCAGTGCAGCAAGCGTATCGCTTGGCGGGTAGAAGTGAGATAGAGTGAAGCCGAGACCACGGAGAGCGACTGAGACAGAGCGAGCTCGAGCAGCCGTTGCTCATATCTGCACCGGAAAACCAAATCCAGAACCTCAGGAAACCCAATCCAGAAACGAAGAAGAAAAATATTTGTTGAATTGAAGTGGAATTTCAAAATGAGCAGGAGCTACGAAACGCGTTTTGAAGTCTCAAAATGCCACTCGATATTTTTTTCGCTCTTGCTTTCTGGCTTGGGTTGCCCCGTAATCTGGGTTTTGGTTTTTCAGTGATCTGCTTGCAAGCTCAAAGTAGATGTATCTGGACGGCCCGTGGTCCAGACGCAGGCAGGTACCCCACAGCGAGTCACGATCGAACCAAAACGGGGTGCAAAATGGCTTCGTCAAACGACACCAGTCAGGCAAGCCCGGCCAGGCCAGCGCGGCTGATGTTTATAGCGCTTTCAGGACTCGAAGTCACTCCGACACAAGTAGAGAGCCTGGAAGTAGAGAGGCGACAACTGTCCATGGTGGAAGTGGGCGCGGCAGTGCCACGCAGTGAGTGATCCAGCTGGGGACAGCGCATGCGCAGTGCTGGGCGCGCGGTACGTGAGAGTGCGGGGCAGGGCTGGATCAAGGCCTGCTGCCGCCATGACAGTTAGTTGTTGCCTCTCCTCTTCTAGGCCCTCTACTCCGTCCCGGCTGTCCCGATATGCCATTATCCTCTCATCGTCAACAAAAACGTCTTGCCCCGCGAGAGTGACCGCAGTGCAGTCGTTCAGCCGTATAAACCACATACACCGAGCCGGCTGGCTCTTTTCGGTCCACGGGCTGTGATCCATACCTATGGCCGGCCCGGCCGCGACGTCACCGGGATGCTGCGAGTAGGCCGTCTTAAATCAATGCGCCTAGCTCTCGGAGAATATCGTGCGCAAGCAATCATTACGAGGCGTATTATTTCGTAGCGATAACCAGTGCGCAATTCCTCATGTGTGCTGCACATGATGAGGAGTGTAGCCCCGCGCTCTGCCCTGCTATGCTCTGCTCTACGCCACGCCACGCCACGACTCATGCTCCGCTCTGCGACCAGTTGTACCCGTCCGTCATGTGTCAATGCAGCGTGCAGAGCGCGGGGCTGCGCTAGAGAGACAGCTCGGGGAGAGATGTCACAGAAACACGACCGCTCAGCCATGATTAGAAAACGAGCGGTCGCTCAGAAAGAACAAAACCCAGATTCCAATGACAACCCAATCCAGAAAGGAACGGCGAAAAAAGATTTTTTATTTCAATGATATTTCGATACGTATTCCTTATCATTTTGGAACAGAACTCAAACTGGTCATCGAAAATATTCTGTCTTGGCCACGTGAACGGGCTGCTCTCTCTCGCGCAGGGCACGGGGCGCCATGCGCACCGCCGTGCCACGCGTGCACCCCGGAAACGTGGCCATTATTGCGCCGCCGTCACTGTGCAGCCATCAGCCGCTCTGTCGGTCGAGTTGAGACAGCACATTCTCAGCCGCGCTCTGCCTGGTCGTGTTCTGTTCGTTTGTTGATAGTGTTTGTTGACTCTGCCATTGTTGCAGCCCGCGGGACGGCAGAGACTATTTGCCCGCGCAGCGCGGCGGGCAACACACAATTGTTTGTCAAACGAGGCAGATCTTGGGCGGATATAACAAGATCGCACGTGGTTTCTAAGTTCCCCGACGTTTCCGTGAAAAATTTGTATGGTAAACTTCGATTTTCCCTTTTTTTTCTTTCACAAAAATCGCGGTATTGTGGTTAAAGGAAGACAATAAAAAGCACGTGAGAAAAAAAATCCTTGATTTCCTTAAAATTCTTGATTGAGGGTAGCGCATGAAATCACTAGAACTTCCAAATTTCCAACCGATGTCAGCTCATTTGCTGACAATAGGGTATTCCAATGATAGCCAGACCGGAAATAAGAAAAACAAAACGACACGGCGAGGGGGGAGAGGGGTATTCCCGCTGCAGCTCCCCGCTCCGCTCGCCCTGTCGTTTTGTTTTTCTTGTTTCCGGTCTGGCTATCATTGGGATACCCTATTCCGCCATGATTTTCCTGATAGGGAACAAGAAAATATTACTTCGTAAGTTACGAATCGTAACTAAATATTCAACAAAAATGTCAGAGAACAGAAAAGACAGCCGCGCCCTAAGCGACACCCAATCCGAGCTGGTGGCCAATCAGTTCTGCCAACCGAGCAGGTCCAAGGAGCACTTCCCAGTCGGTCGGTACCAACCTTACCCCGATATTCGAACCCCTAATGTCGTGCCACGAAGGCTCGTATCGACCGGGTACAACGGAGTCTACCTCTCTGCGCGTTTGCACTTTTGGCTAGATGGCAGGCGAAGATCTGAGAACCATTTTCTGTTTTCATGAATGATAGGCAGACGAAGAGAGGCGACTATCGGGGCAGAAGGACTTGAACCCTGTCAATTTTGTTTGCCGATTTTAACTCGAACTTTGTAGCAGCGACTACTCAGAACCAACGAATTCGTCCAATTCAACAAAACTAGTTAGATCAAGCAATTCTTCGGTAGTTGTCGTGCACACTCTTAATCTCTTACTGTCAACTATCTGTCATAACGTGCGAACGAATCTGTTCGTATTATGAACAAAATTTACCATATTATGAAAAAATTTGTTCAATAATACGAACAACCTGATTTGTTCGTAGCTATGACAGTTGGTTTTTGTTCGTAGTATGACGAAGTCTGTTCGTAATACGAACAAACCAGTTCGTAAGGAAATAACAGTGCAGGCTAGCAGCTGATCCCAGGGGATTCCGTTGGTAAGGGGCACCGGGGGGGGGGGGGGGGGGGGGGGGGGGGGGGGGGGGGGGGGGGGGGGGGGGCACGCAGCTCCTATAGGCAGCAGCACTTCATTAATCTAGCGCATCAACTGATGTAACGTAAGACGGCCCGATTTGTAGGGGCTGCTGCTGCAGCAGCTAGCAGCATCGGTTGTAGCTGCGGCGGAAGACCCGCGCGTTGTGATGAGTGATTTAGCATGCAGACTGTCAATCAGTCAGCAACTAGCTCAGCAGCAGTCATCGACGTTCATTTTTATATACAGAAAAATAATACAAAAAGGAATTAACAATCAGCATGCGACTCGCAAAGTGAACTTTCAAATCTTTAGGAAAAAGTGACGAAGCTGTGTTAAAAAATAATCGAGAAAGGCTAGTGCGGAGACGTACTTCAACGCGCGGCGTGGACTGAGGAGACTCGTCGAGCCTGTACTATTCGATGCAGGCTAGTGCTACATGTGGCTTAGCGTTGGAAGGCTAGTGCGGAGACTTCAACGCGCGGCGTGGACTGAGGAGACTCGTCAAGCCTGCTGTACTGCAGGCTAGTGCTACACGTGGCTTAGCGTTGGAAGGCTAGTGCGGAGACTTCAACGCGCGGCGTGGACTGAGGAGACTCGTCGAGCCCGCATTATTTGATGCAGGCTAGTGCTATCAAACCATGTACGTGCTTTGGTTTAGTACTACATGTAGCTTCGCGGGGGACTGACTTAAACAGCATCAACAGCGGGCGCTTCAGCTCCATCCCGACGCGGACATAACGTTTGCATAACGGGGTAAACGAGGTCTTTATTAAATGCAGTCGTTACCCGGCGCTGACAGGACAGCGCGGACTGCTCCACAGCGGGCTATCACCACGGAGGGGGAGTGGGGGAAGGGGGAAGGGGAAGACAAGGGAGCGGTCACGACGCCAGAAGCCGGGGGGTACAGCTTATCCACGCTAACGCCAACCAATATGGCCGCGGCACAAGTTCAGCGAAACGACTGCCATGCGCCATGCGGGGCACCACTCCCTGGAGAGCGATTGTGTCCATCTGAGAGCCGCCGTTTTGTGCGTGTTCCGCGCGTGCTGGAGTGGCGTGGCGTGGCGTCGCCTGGAGTGGCCTGGAGCTGGTGGCTGGAGCGGAGGGATAGGGCTATCAGTGGCAGTCTAGTCGGTGTCCTACCAGGACAGTCGTGTCCTGCTGTCACAGCCCTGCTGCTCCGCACCGCCCTATACATCCTACAGGCCGTGAGGCGAACAGCAAGGCGCCGACCATCAAATAATGGCCGCGTCCACCCGACCCGGGATCATCACTCATCCTGAGAGGTCGGGGCGCGAGCGTGGCGTGGCGTGGCGTGGCGCGGTGGAGCATTGAACCGCATAGCGGTGGGGGCGGGGCGGGAGAGGGCGGTATAGCGCTCAGACTCGATCCGATCCTAGAGCAGAGATCAGTGCCCCAGTCACCATAACAGGTGCCGAGCCGAGCCGAGCCGAGCCGAGCCGAGCCGAGCCGAGCCGAGCCGAGCCGAGCCGAGCCGAACCAAGCCGCGAGCCGCCCGCCTGTCCAGCCCGGTAGTGAGTGGACTGGAACAAAAAGGTATGAGTGGATGCTGCGGAGCTGAAGGCGTATATGCAGTGTGTCCGACTGAGAAGGCAGACAGACGAACAGACGGAGACGAGCGAGCGGACAGACAGACAGTCAGTCGAGGACAGGCAGACCGAGAATGGAATCACAAAACAAGCAGCACGCCGCCTTTTGCATTTCACGGTCTGTGTTCTGAACTTTTGCAGTCCTCTTTTTTCGGTCCCGACTCTCTTCTTGGCGTGTCGCAAACGCTTCCTACGCAAACGCGCGGTCTTCCTGACTGCCGAGTCTTATTGATTCACCTGTCAGGACGTTCAACCCCCCCCCCCCCCCCCCCCCCCCCCCCCCCCCCCCCCCCCCCCCCGCTCGGCCCGGCCCGGTCCGCCTGGTTCGCGGCGGGTCGTAGCAACGCGACACGAGCTCGGCTTGCTAACGTCATGCACTCCGAGCTGCACAGCAGGGTCGCAAACGACAGGTATAAAAAAAATCACTTTCAATTTGTGCCACTTGCTACTTGCTATTTTTATTTCATCTTATTTTTTATTTCAAAAGAAAGTTGGCCACTCAATCGATCCGTAAAAATTAAGAGGATCGGAAAAAAATATGTCAAAGAAATATCTCTGTTTTAATAACCTGCTGGCCAACCCAAGGTCCGAAGACGAAACGCAGATCGGGGCCCGTCCTAAACAACGAAGATAAGGATTCCCCGATATTCGAACCCCTGTGCGACGGATGTCAGATACAGTACTTATCTCAGCACGTATTGGCATGCTAGGCTATAAGTGATGGACCTTGTGATGGACAAATGCTTTTCGATGGGACGAATGACAAAATTCGAAAACGGGGCAAGGAGGCATTGTACAAAGCAGGCCATACTAAATTCGAACTCGCAGATTTGTTTCCGATTGCGGTCAGATTTCCTTTTTGCTAACCGGCGGAAGTGTGAGCCATTTCCGGGAACTCCTCTGATGACCAGGGGTCGGCATGCAGGACCGGGTCGTGCCCGGATGCAGACTTGGCCATGCCATTTCGTCCGCAGCCTCATGCATACTGTCCGCTTTGGATTGGGCCAACAGGTGGACATACCGAGTGGGGTCCTCGCACTCCTCGAGCCTCTGCTCGGATGAGGCGGCGGGGGAGAGGGTTACAAGCACGCGGAGACAGGACCGTGTTCGCGCGGGGTGGAGGGGGGAGGGGCCAGGAGGGGCGCGTCGCAATCTGAAGGTCGTCATACCGGTCTCCAAGACACGGAGGATCATATCGCCCGGCCCGGAGCAGCCCGGAGGAGCCCGGAGACGAGCACTGGGTGCGTGACCAGAAGTCACACCCAAAATAAACGCTCATATTTTACTTTCCGCACAATCGTTAAATCGAAACCACACATAACCCTTTACATTCTTTCGGGAAAGAAAGAATAAATTAAAAATAAAAGAGTTTTAACACAATCCCAAGTCGATGCCAGTGAGAACTGAGGATATAATCGACACCGTTTCAAGATTTTCGTCCAAACGGCGTCGAATCGACATCGAGTCGACCCACCATTTCTCACCAGGATGTCCCTACCGCGTCGAACACTACATCCTCCCCTGCATCGATAGTGGAAGGTGCCGCACTATGTCACCACGCTCAGCTCACGTCACTATAAGCCAGCTCTCCTCGCCACCAGATTCCAGCGCTGTCACGAAACATGTCCTCGGATGAATCGGACTGTACACACATTACAGGCATTCCTCGCAGCACCTTCCCCGATTGTGCGAATGATTTAGTCCCCCGCCGCGCCGAGATGCGCGCTGCCGTCGACGGAAAGATCTACGACGATTCCCTTCCCCCGACGTCACCATACAGCAGCAGCGCAAGGCTAGCTGAACCTATTTGAACCTGCCGGGGACCAGGTGCGGATCCAGGGGAGGGGTGACGGAGGTAACTAGACCCTCCTTGGGCCATGCGGCCCCCGCGGTTTTGTCTAATTTTGTCTAATTTTTAGCCGCTGAGAGCTGAACATCGTCAGCCCTCAGGGGTCTTCCTCTTCCATATACCACGTGACATTTTTAGGGGGGGAGGGGGGTTGGCCCAAAGTCACGGCCCTATCCCAAATACATGGTAAGGTTAGGTTAGATTGCTCACGTAAGGGGGGGGAGGGAGGGGGTCAAAAAGTGGCCTAAAAAATGTCACGTGGTATATGGAAGACCCCTGCACACGCTCAAATTCGACTCAAAATCTACTGATTAAATTATAACAATGCAACATTCTTTTAAAATTCTTAAGAAAACTATCCACCCCAGTTTCTAGGACGTTACCCCTCCTTCTGAGAGATCTGGTGCGGACGCGGCGTTCAAAAGCACTGTGGAAGCGCGTTACGTCGTTCTCCGTACGGGCCCTTTGTCCCTTCGAGGGCCACTCTCAGGACTACGCCCTTCCCCGACCTTCATCTTCCAAGGATGCTGTGATGGCAGTCCACCTGTAAGTTATGTCTCCTTGGGTGGGACGCCGGGGGAGTGAATTCCTGGGCGGTACGGGAAGGAAACGTTCTACGCCAGTGCGTCGATTGCAAAACTCAATCCTTCAAACCGGAGGGAGTTTGACACAATCGCGGAACCCATCAAATTGGAGGATTTCCCCCTTTAACTGCCGTTAGACACACCTGCTGTTTAAAAAAATGCCGGTAGGTCGGCGGGTTGCACGAAGTTTCAAGTATCTAAAGCTTTTCCTTCAAATCGAAGAACTGAGTTTCCAATGAACGGCAGACGTGAAAGATAACAGATCGATCAAGGAACGCTATTCAATGTTTCAGGGACGTTTGCAAGCCGCACTGAATCAACGCAAGCCCTCTTGAAAACCTATACATTGACATTCCTTGAAATGCAATGATTATTTTTATTTGCTGTGTGTTGAAATAAGTGGTAAACATGGCGACATAAGTCATTCGGACGTATCAGTGTCGGGGGCTCGTGTCGCAGCAGAGTATCACTGTCGCGGCGTGGCGCGGCGCGGCGCGGGGCCCAAGATGCATTACAGCAAGTGTTGTTTTCGTGCTTAAGTTGTAGCCGCCAAGGTGCCATTTTGTTTTTTATGGCGAGTTCTTGGTGTGCTGTTAGTGGGGCAGAGACTTGTAGCCTCGCGACAGGGAGGCGGTGGGCCCCACCCCACCACCCCACGCCACGCCACGCCGCACCGCGCCGCGCCAGTTCGCCCGCGCCGCCGCCGCGCCCTCGGTGGCAAATCGTTAAATACTGAGCGCGCAGAATGGATTCCGTCTGTCGCAGGAGCCACCTGTTGAGCCCGTTATGTATGGCAGGGGTACTAAATAACCAGTCCCCCGCGACAAAGCGCGCGCCCTCCATTATGCCGCACGGGTTCCATCGGTTCCATCCCGTCGCGCGCCTGGGACGTTTTCAATGAACGCGCCAGTGCCATGTAATGTCAAAAGGTAGCGTTTGGCTCAAAATCATATGATCATTTTCAATTAAGCAATTTCATACATTATAAAAAACTGAAGAGATACAGCCGTAGCATAGAAAAAATAAAAACGCATTCTGAATACTACCCAATTTTCACTCATATCGAATTAAACGCCGCGCGTTGAAGTCTCCGCACTAGCCTGTAAGAAAAAATGTAACGGCATTTTTCTCAACTCGAATCAATTCCTTTCTTTTGTGACAGGCGAGGTGACAGGAAATTTTTAGGGCAATATATCTTTTACTTGCTTGACTGTAGTTTACGCCTTTCTCTGCGTGTCGGGTTAAGCCGTTTTCGCCGGATAGTCCAGATGATAGATATTTCTTCCCCAGCATTGCGGTGAAAGAAATATAAGTTTCGAGGGTCCCTTCCCGAGAAACGGGGGAAAAGTAACACCGAGCCTTGATATTTTTTGGGAGTCATTTGGAGAGCTACACCAAAATGATCAGGACACTCTAAAATGCATTCTTACATTATCATCAAAACGATCCCCGAAAAGTTCAGGGGACGGCTCACCAAAACTGGTATTTTTTAAAACAGTAAGATGGGCTCTTACGTTGCGGTGGGGGTGGCGTTGCAAGTGCAGTGGCGGCCGCACGCGCAGTGAGCCATGCCACGCCACGCCGCGCGACGCACAGAGATGTTTACCCAGACACCTCACTACATACTTTCTCTGCCCACATTGCTTCACTAATTCCCAGGCACTTACTCATTTGAGTGGCGCTGGTCAGGCGATGCTGGCTGGACCCGGGGGCAGCGCCTCATCGCTCTTCCTCACCATGGCGCGCCACGCCACGCCACGCCGCGCCGCGCCACGCCACGCCACGCCCACACACACAGGCGGACGCACGCACGCACAGACGCACATAGACAGGTACTCACACATGGACATCGTCTTACGCACGCACGGGTGACTGGACGCTTTCCGGGGCTCAAATTAAGTGATCCTCGAGCGCGGTAACACCCCTCCCTTCCTGTACTATAGAGGCAGGCATTAACACGGAGTGTGTAGGACATTTTCATTAACACTATTCGGACAAACTCTCAAATCTCATCGCCCGTAAAGGTTCTGACTGACGACGCTCTCTGGTGAGGACCCTCGACCTTCGAAGGTTTAAGGTTCTATCGTTGGAAGGTACGGAAGGTTGATGTGTTATCAGAGGAAGGTACGGAAGGTTGATGTGTTATCATAGGAAGGTTCGGATGGTTAAGGTTATACCACAGAAAGGTTCCGAAGGTTAGGGCCTGTAATAGGAAGGTTGTCGTAAACCATAATGCACTGCAAGGACTTGTCAGAGAGCACGATTTAAATTTTAATTCCATAAATGGAGTTCAATTTTGGTCCTATTAAGCTGAATTTCGGCGCACGTATAGTTCGAGAAATTCAGAAGAGGTTGTATGCTGGAAATTTTAATTGGCTAAAATGTTTGAAATTTAACACACTCGGAAGTATTTATTAATTCTTTGAAGGTAATTGAAACATGGAAAATGCCAGCACAAAATCTTTTCAACATCGCTTGAACATGAGTAGTAAAGTGTCCAATAGAAGATTTATCAAATCATATCCCAGTAAGTACCAAGGTGTTCATAAGGGATGATAATGCTCGGGGAAAGGGGGGGAGAGAGAGAAAGAGAGAGAGAGAGAGAGAGAGAGAGAGAGAGAGAGAGAGAGAGAGAGAGAGAGAGAGAGAGAG
>CABIKL010003147.1:0-11366 GCA_902196195.1 Aptinothrips rufus | reverse complement strand
AGAGAGAGAGAGAGAGAGAGAGAGAGAGAGAGAGAGAGAGAGAGAGAGAGAGAGAGAGATAAAAGAGGTCGGCCAGCCGAAACAGGAGGCCGGGAGGAAACTATTCTGAGAGGCAGTAGTTAGATGCTCCCGATAAGGGTTGGGGTGGAGGGGGTCAACCAATAGGGAAGCGGGGCCGGCCAACAGCCATGTGGCTTAGTTTTGACGACCGTACAATATGTACGCTCCAATTGTTTTACCAATTCCAGAGTCATAGAGTTAATTGCTTCCTCCAGCGTGATGTGATGTGGGCCTGCTCAGTGCGCTTCACATGTGACGGGTGACGATCGGGGGGCGGGGCGGGGTGGGGCGGGGCGTAGCGTGGCGGTGTGGGGCGTGGCGGGGCGGGGCGTGGCGGGGCGGGGCGGGGCGTGGCGGGGGCCTCGCAGCTTGTTAGCTCTTGTAATAGAAAGGACAGTCCGGCCCGGTCCGACCCTGCACGTGTTCGCGGTGTTCCATAGGAAGACCTTTTCGTCTTGAAACAGAGTTTTATTGGAATTTAACTTGCTTGTTAAGACACTGCGAGTTTCTAACGCACATAGACACTTTTTTAAACAAATTTTGTATTTTGGAAATCCTATGTAAACAGCTTTCTTCTTCGGTGAGTATGCGATTATGAGCTATAGCATCTGGTGGAAGAGTACGCCGTGTCCCAGGCACTACCTCATTAAAAAGTATACCTGATTCCTTGAAATCAACTTTGGGCTGAAACCAAAGTATATAGTATTCACTTTAATTCAAGAACCCCCGCTCTCAGAATGTATGGCGGTTCATATCCATGCAGCTACTTTCTAGTTCCTGGCCTATCGGCCAGCCTGCATCCTCCGCACTATTTACTCTGCGCACCTCGTTTCGGGCGTCAGAAATAGATTTATGTTGGTAGACGTGCGTGATCCGCACACCTGTAATTTTTGACTACCTGGCCGCATCGCATCCTCTCCCCGCAGTGATTACACCTCCCGCCTCGTGGGGCTCGCGACGCCGTATCATTTAGTGAAAATGAATGAGGAAGCGCGGTGTGCAGCGCTGTGTTCAGCGCGGTGTTCAGCGCGGTGTTCAGCGCGGTTCAGTTCCGGTGCGCCTTGTACGCTGATAATGGGGGCTACGGGCTGAGTGAGCATCACTCCCGGTGGTCGGCAATGAGTTCAGGTGTGCTCTGATATGGGTTGCATGCTTTATCTGCGAAAAACAAGTTCAAGTGAAAGACATAGTCAACGGTGTGTGTTCTTCAAAAGAATAAACTTTTAAAAAAAATGCTAGTTTTGGGGAGCCCTTTCCGAGAAACAGTGCTAAAATAAAACCAGTTTCAGAAATTTTTGTCTTCATTTTTAGAGCAATACCAGAACGATCAGGACGCTCTAAAATGCACTTGTACTTAATCCTCAAAACGAGCCCCAAAAATTTTGAAACTCTGGCGTGTTACTTCACCCCTGTTTCTCTGTAAGGACTCCCCAAAAATGGTATTTTTAAAAATAGTGTGTTAAGTCATCAAGAAGAAAGTGTTTACTTAGGCATCGCGTTGGATAACTGCAGAAACTACACCGGGTGTGAATGTATGGATGGGGGCGGGTATAGGGTGGGGTGCTGTGGGGTGGGGTGGGGTGAGGTGGGGTGAGGTGGGGCGGGGCGTGAGGTGGGGCGGGGTGGGGCGTGAGGTGGTGGCGCATGCTGGTGCTGATATCTGCCCCGCCATATAATTACTTACCTCCCCCATTGTTCTCAGGGACGGACGCAGCAAGCTTTAAGAGTTCCTGCACAGCAACGTATCATTCTCTTTTTTGCATACAACGCCTCCGTCTGGCCGGCAATTATTGGTGGCGCACGTGACAGTGTTAGAGCTGCGGTAATGACAGAGATGAGAAATCTGCGCGCCTCAAATGCACGCCACGCCCCGCCACGCCACGCCACGCCACGAGCTCGTATTGGCACGTCATTCATTTATTACAGGAGAAATCAGGTGGGGCTTTCAGATGCAAATACGCTTGGAAGTGCAGCGATGGTGCCCAACGCTGAAGACATGAGGTCAAGCTCAAGTGACCTCCACGTTCTAAACACTGACCTCGTCGCCAAACACACAAAGTATTCACAGCATTCCCTGCATCCCGCCCGCACTGCAAAATAACTACTTCCATGAACGAATTCCCGTGCACTTGATAAAATGTACTAGTAATTTTGACAAAAATTCTGTGACTATAATTTCTGTTACAGGAACGTCGCCTAAGCCGCTTGATGAGAATGTCGTCACTAATATAATTTGCGTGGTCACGAATCACGAACGAGCAAGAGTACCGACGAGGATTTGTGTTAATTTCTCTTAGACAAAAATTTCATTTAGATTTGACGTCACGGCATTTATTTTCGTAGTGTAGATGCGACAGAGCGGCGGGAAACACATTATCTGATCGCCATCTGATGAGCACTTGATTGTCCCTGCAGTGTGACTCCACGCTGCGAGGGGTAGTATGCACCCCGCGGTGACCGGAACGCCCCACAATATCCGCACCCCGGTGACCGGAACGCCCCATGCGGGGAATGCTGCCGGCCAGAAATGCTAATGTTTGTCATGTATGAAGTATTAAGACCCCCCTCCCCACACCTCCCCTTTTCCTGACCTGTGCCCCTTGCAGCGACACTCCTACACTCCACGCCGCGCGCACGCGAACACCGCCGCCGCCTTGAGTTACTGCTTGCACCACGCCGCGCCACGCCACGCCACCCCACGCCACGCCACGCCACGCCACGCCACGCCACGCCACGCCCTTCCCCTCCCGAGACGCTGGCCTCCCCCTCTCTACCTGCCGGCCAGGCCAGGCCTGCCAGGCCATCGCGACGCCCGAGTACGCAGAGCAACAGAGCAGTCAGAGCAGCAGAGTAGCGTTACGCTCCGGGGCACTTACACCCATTACCTGAACGAAACATATCAATAACAACATGGAGGCGACTAGGCTGACCTGAGCCAACTCATTGCTGCTGCTGTGTATGTGTGCAGCCCATGGCCTGTCTCCAGCCTCCAGCAGCTGTCTATCCTGTCCTGTCACCTTGAGAGAAGGGCGGCCCTTCTCTCAAGCTGTCACCGGGATCCACACAGCTCCTCTCCACCCACACTCTGCTCCTGTGTGGGCGGCTGCCCGCCTGTGCGATCATCGCATCGCCGCTGATTTTATTATCGGGTTCAAAATTGGTTCGCTGTTCGGGGCGCAGACGATGGAATCCCCTCCCCTTTCCCATCCCTTCCCCTCCCCTCCCCTCCCCTATCCTGCGCGCGGGCGGCCCGCGCTGCTGCTTGGCTGATGAAGTTATTACGGGAGGGCAGGTCGGGGCGGGCCTGCCGGACAGCCAGCCAGCCAGCCGAGCAGCCAGCCAGCCAGCCGAGCAGCCAGTCAAGTCCTACTACCGCCACAGCTCACCTCGCCTCGCCGCATCCTGGGAAACCATTAATAGAATAATTACTTGGCTTGAAATATTGTGAGAACGACGCAGGTCTTAAAGTGAAATGTATGTGTGGGTGTGACGCCACGCTCAGGGGCTGAACTGACCGCCAGGGCCGGGTTAGGGGTCAGAGGGCGGAGGGGAAGGGGGTGGACCGCAGGAGGCCTGGATTGCAGGAAGGCGGTGGGATGTGCGTTCGGAACATAACGCGGCCTGTAATGGCTGCCGAGCACGGCAGAGCAGAGCCCGAC
Organism: Aptinothrips rufus; assembly: GCA_902196195.1. NCBI lineage: Eukaryota > Metazoa > Arthropoda > Insecta > Thysanoptera > Thripidae > Aptinothrips > Aptinothrips rufus. Next base: position 7,647 of record CABIKL010003147.1, on the reverse strand, counting down.
ACGGCGAGGCTAGGAGCCAATCAGCGGCAGCTGTCCCCCGAGCGGGTAGGCAGCCCGCCATACGCTCACCGCAACATGTAAAGTGGCAATATTACCATGTTTTTAAGTGGTAACTGATTCTAAGCAGTTAACGCGAATTACCACCTGAATTGAGGTGGTAATTCTAGCTACCACTCGAACTAACAAGATGGGAATGACTACCTTCTTTTGAGTATTTCGCCAATTTACCATCTATAACAAAAAGCTGTCATACATATTTTTGCCAGTTAACATAGATGCTAAAGACAGCACCATTTAAATAATACTAAACGTAAAGCTGGGTGGGCCTAAAAAGTCAGCCAACATTACTTCAGAAATGGCGGTGCTTATCGACTGGCCGACGCAGAAGAGAGTTCAACCTGTATCAAGAGCTGCTCCTCTCGGAACTCCCTTTGGGTATGTGTACGTATAGCGCCAGCACACCTCCTGAGGAGTGGCCGGGCTGCTGGGAGCTGGGAGCTGCACCTCGAGCAGTGGGTGGTGAAGGGCGGGGCGCCCGGTAACGGCGCGGTGAAAGGGGGGGGGGGGGGGGGGGGGGGGGGGGGGGGGGGGGGGCGGCGGCGGCAACGCGGTAGTTCTCAACACGCCAAGTAAATTGCAGGTTGTACACTGGAAGCGTTGGAGGCAGTCACATTACTGAGATGTATGTGCTTTACGCACACGATGCGGGCCCAGCCGACCGAGGAGCGGGCGGGGCGGGGCGGGGCGGGGCGGGGCGGGGCGGGGCAGGGCGGGGCGGGGCGGGGCTTGCGATAGGCTGCTCAGATGGTCGGGACGGACGGAGCTTGGCCCAGCACCAGCACCAGCACCCCACTGCGATAAGCTAGTCCATCAAGACAACCAACTCCTCAGGTTGGCGAACCCCTCCTGGTATCTTCATTCATCTACAACCTATTAAAATTGTAAGTATAGGCAGTATATGACCGTCTGTTCTGTGTCGACGCCGCGGGAAGGGGTGGAACGAGTATGGATCTGCCAAGGTATCCTCTCCGTTCTGTGCTGCTCATTTGCATCCTCGGGGATGTAGACAGTAGACGGAAAGTGACGACAGGGAATCAAAGGAACACCTCACCTCGCCATGCAAATAATGGGTCTACAAACTCAGAGTGGCGGCGTGCGGCTTGGCGAGACGGGGCGCGGGGCGGGGCGGGGCGGGACGCGGCGCGGCGCGGCGGGGGCGGCAGGCAGGCGTATAGTTCTAATGAAGACATTAAGACAGCTAATGACGCTGGGGGCGGGGTGAGGTGAGGTGGGGTGAGGAGTCTGGAGAGGAGGGCGCGGTAAGGTGTATTTTGGCAGGTGGGTTCGGAGTCTCGATCCTGGAGGTAATAACAAGTGTATCGCTCGACCCCTGTGAGAGTCAACCGCTCGTGGGGGACGAGACCGTGCTTAAAATAATGCATAATTCACGGTATCCAATCGCCAGAAATTAGTTTGGGGCCGAATTTCCAATGTATATCTTAATTAATATTCTTAATTTTCACGCTTTTCAATTTTGTTACTTGCGCTAGGTTTCATTATTAAAATCTTCGATCAGGCCTGGGGACAGCACACACTGCCTCGCCATGGTGGGTGCACCGCGGTGCACCGTGGGGCGGAATGTAAATACTGGCGGTAATGACAATAATAATCGGGCGAGTAGCATGGTGGGCGCTGTCAAGCCTGGCGGGGCGGGGCGGGGCGGGGCGGGGCGGGGCGAGCTTGGGTCGCGACGATGTGGTCCCAATTGTATGATTACTATCATGAGCGTGGCGAGGCTGGCAGCCCTGGCCGGCTGCCCTGGCTGGCTGCCCTGGCTGGCTGCACGGTGGGGCTGCGAAAAGACGAGCACGAGGGCGAGCCTATGGGGCCCGGGCACGCAGCACGCAGGAGTCGAGGCGTCACAAGGAGGCGCACGGGGGGGGGGCGTGAAGAAGGGCGGCTCACTGCTCCACGCCCCGCGGGGGGCCCGCCAGGCCCGCCTCGCACCCAATGTTATCACTCATTCCTCCTGTGCTGCCGCTCTCTGAGTCTCAAACCGTCAGGAGCATAGGAATACTAATACCGTCCGGGCCGTTTCAATACGCGGCGCAGCCCCCACCCCCGCACGAACCCCAGTAATTAACACGAGCACGAACAAGAGCCCCAGGAGCGTGCAGATCAGTCGCATACTTAACATGACAATGCGCCGGCAATGCACCAGCAATGCGCCCCGTGAGGTGAGAACGGAGTGCAGCTGGGCCCCGCTCCGCTGCACCGCTGCAGGTCAGCAGACCTGTTATGCAGCGAGGCTAATCGCTTCGCACGTCGCAACAGGGGAAATAAAAAGAAGCGGGGCGTCTGCTTGCGGCCGAGCAGCCGGAGCAGAGCCCGCGAAGAACGAGGGCGGCTAACGTTTGTTCCGCTGTCAGAACACTTAGATTGCCGAGTTATAAGCGTTTGTTCCACGCAGAAACAAGGGGCGATAACGTTTGTTCCACTGTCAGAACACTTAGGTTGCCGAGTTATCAGTGTTGTTCCACGTAGAAACAAGGGACGTTAACGTTTGTTCCGCTGTCAGAACGCTTAGACTGCCGAGTTATAAGCGTTGTTCCACGTAGAAACAAGGGGCGGTAACGTTTGTTCCACTGTCAGAACACTTAGATCGCCGTGTAAATTCCTTGACATGTCTACCCTCTACATTCCTAGTCCTAGCCCAGGCCTTGAGAGAGCGTACTCTAAATCCTGATCGCACCGACTAACCCGGTAAAACCAACACGCCGTGCACAGCCAGCCAGGGTGGCCAGGGCGCTGTGGAGCTGCACAGAGCGTGGCGTGGCGTGGCGTGGCGTGGCGCGGCGTGGCGTGGCGTGGCGTGGCGTGGCGTGGCGCGGCGTGGCGTGGCGCGGCGTGGCGTGGCGCGGCGTGCACCTTATTAGTGCACATCACAACATTATCAAGACAAGGCGTGGCGCGGCACGGCTGCCCTGCTCATGAACGCAACTCGACTGATGTAATATTTATGGGGGCATGCAGGCAGTGCAGTGCCCAGAGCTCAGTGCCGCCCGGTGGGGGAGCTACTGACCAATACTCTGACGTGGCAGTGGCTGCGCATACTCTTCTGTTTATCACAATATGAAGCATCCAGTCTGATTGAATTAGAGGCTGGTCGCGCGGTGCAGCGGCAGGTGAGCAGGGAGGGGCGCTCTAAAGTGTTGCCGCTCAGCTCTGCTCTGCTCGGCTCGGCTGAGGTGAGGGCGAGGTTGCGGCGGCCGGAGGCGGTGCGGGGGCGGCGAGTGGAGGGGGCGGAGCAGGGGGGCGGCCCCGGGGGTGTGGCGGCGAGGCGCCAGTTGGCCGGGATCAAGTTGTCTCCCCGGCTGATTGCGTGTTCTGCTGTCGTTAGGAATCCGTTACCTCCCCCCTACCCCCCCGACTCCTCCTTCCCGAGGAATACGCTTCGGACCGACCAGGCCGGCACAAATGTGTCATATACGACGCCTCGCCTCGTACCGCGCTGCGCTAATAACTCACGTCGGCAAGGTGCTTGGCCGCTTCATTTCTTCAGACGAGACGAGTTAGTGCTCACCAGCACGTTGGCGCGAGCAGCGCAGCGAGATCATGAATTAGCACTGATTGGGAGCTCTGCGCGCCTGAGAAACACTAGACGGGTTAGAAGAACAAAACCCTGTCAGGTTTGTCAGTTGGTAGCGAGGCGCGTCAAGAGCTCGCTCCTCGCCTCACCTCGCCTCGCCCTCGGGCTCGACCAGAAGGTGTTGCGAGCCACCCTTACACTCCCCTCCCTCCCTCCCCCACCCCTCTCCCACCCCGCCAAGACGTACAAGTCAATTACGGACAAACAAGCGAAACGCAGAGGCGGCGGCCGGGCCGGCCGGCTGCGGGGTGGCGGCCGAACCAACAAAAACAATAGGAAAGTCCGGGGACGGCTTATCAAGAAAATTGAGCAATTATTAGGGCTATCCATAAAGTTGTGGAGCGCCGTCAGCCCCCCCCCCCCCCCCCCCCCCCCCCCCTTTCCAGCCCTTCCTTCAAGTCTCCCTCCCTCTCTTCCGTTCCTCTTTCCCTCTCCTCCTCCTCCCGTCTCACGCTCAGGCTCGCCTTCGTACACCGACCAAAGCCACCAAAATAAGTACAGGCCTCGCATCAGATTCCGCAGTGAGAAGCGTGGAGGTCAAAAAGATGTGTCGGCGATAATAGACGTCGTTTTGACCAGTTTCGACCAACAATTTCTCACTAGGTACGTTTGCACGTCTGTCCAAAGACTGAACCAGCAACGAAGTTAAAAGAAGCGATTTGCAATCCTTTCCGTTCTAGTCTGCGAAGCAAACTGATTCCATCCATTTCTATTGCACGCCGTCATACCAATGCCGCCTGAGCGGTCCACGATCCTAACGCCGAGATAGGATGGGCAGCGGCGGAGGAATCCAGAACGATGTAATTCGATAATACTACGGCTAACACCTGCTGCTGCTACTATGGCAGGCCGTTTATCGGAAACAATACCCGTGCGGCGAGGTGGGGCGGTTAGGCGTGGCGTGGCGTGGCGTGGCGTGGCGTAGCGCGGCGTGGCGTAGCGCGGCGTAGCGCGGCGTGGCGTAGCGCGGCGTAGCGCGGCGTGGCGTAGCGCGGCGTGGCGTAGCGCGGCGTAGCGCGGTGCTTTGCAGCGTGCCGGCGGGTGTATGCGTGCCGCTATTAGCAAATACCCATTTCGCACGCGAGGGTAGCAGCGTTTGAACGGCGCGCGCTTGCAAGGCCTGCTGGCACATCCGGGGAACGGCGGGCAGGCCGAGGGCCATGCCAACCCTCGGGACCCTGCGGCCTGCGGGCACCCCGCGAGCTGGTCGCCTCGCCAGACGGGCCGGGCAGGCCGCGGTCGGTCTCCAAGCGGCGCAGAGCAGAGCAGAGCGGAGCAAAGCACCCACTTAGGATCCTGATTTATATCTGCCGCTGCGCCTCGCCTATTCATTACTCTACCAGGTGGGTGACGTACACCCCACAAAAAGTGCGAGCGGCGAGTACCAGTCCGAGTAACCACCGCCAGAGTGGGAGAGAGATGGCCAAAAGGGAGACGAAAAAAAAGTGGGTGTCGGTCCGTCCGGGAGTAAGGCTCTAATTGCGTGAAAAGTAAGGGATATAATCCCCCGGCCCATCAGCCTATAACTTCTGGCGCCTCAAGTGCCTTGTTTGCTCCCTCGCTCACAGCTCCCTCCCCTGATTAAATAATTATTGGCTTCCTGCAGTGGCCGGCTCGGCTCGGCTCGGCTCGCCGGCCGCGGCCACACCGTCACTGCCGAGTGGAAACGAGGTATTTGGCAGTGGCCACCCGAAAGAAGTGTTAAGGAGATGTGATGCCAGGCCCCTCAGGTGGACGTCGACGACCGCGAGCGCCGTAACGACGCGCTCGAGCTTATGCTCGCGAGACGCTATGAATTCCATTAATTGAGTCCGCCAGGTTTTTCTCGCTGGTAGTAGGGGGTGGCAGGGGAGGGGCGACCCCTGGAATTCATCGCGGCGGAATGAAATATTAAATACCTGATAAATAGGGAGCAACGCCCACACCGCGTTCCACCCTTTCCTCCGCCTTCCCCCGCACTGTCAGACACGTTGGCACGACCCTCCCTCCCCCCTCCCCCTCCTCCCCCACTCACTATTGCCCGTTCCTGACTGTAGTGCAGCTACGTGATTAGCAATATGGGCTGGTAGTCTTGCTCATGAGCGAAATTGGCGACCTGCTGTCAAACATCATCTTGGCAGTTCAACGAGGCAATAATGGTGTAAACAATAAACCGCAAATATTGTGCAAAGTTAACAGAATGAATTCATTAGAATCATTAAAGGTAGACCGCTCAATAGAATAGCTATGTACCGACATTTTGGTAAACGAGACGGCCGCCGAGCTCTAGTTCTCACAACAAACTGCGCCTAGCCGCGGTTTTCGACGATTACAGTACCGATATTTTTCGGCCGTGTGATAATTACACCCATGACGGCAGCGAACCATTTCTCTCTCGTGCGTAACGTAAACAAGCCTTTCGATTCGAGATCTTACCTCTTGGCGACGAGCGGTAATCCAAGTTGATGATTGTTTGAGGTTAGGATCGACACTACACACTTCGTCCAAACACATAACTAACACACTAAATAATCAGGAATGAAGTACGACGTATTCAAAGCGTAATTTCCTACAGAATTCGAATTCGAAATTGCTGTACGTTTTGAAATTAACACTGGCAGACGGGGAAACTCTAACCGGCGAGCGAAACCCAGAGCGAAACGTGCGTGTCCCTGCGACGTCACTGCCCACATACTCCGTGAACCAAAACAGCAGTGCTGCCACCTTCTGACAACAAAACCTTCTTCAGCCGCCTTGTATGCCAACGGATAGTCTGATCACAGCGTATATTTGGTACATTACGGTAGCGCAGACGGCTCGGGAGCGACATAATGGACGCGTTCCGGCACTTGGCACGGGATCGAATCCCGCCGGGTTTGTTTTGACTTTCCTATTCTCCTTTCGGCAAGGTTGGTTACACAGAGATTTTTTAAAAAAAGTTAATTTTGGTAAAGAGGTCGTTGGAATATGAAATAAGATGCCATCACACATTCCAGCGGTCGTTTGGAAATGTCCTGGAAGTCGCAGCAATGAGATATGACGACAAAGCAAATGCAAGTGAGAGGTAGCTTTGTCTTTCCGGAGTAGAGACGAAGCGAGCTACGTAACGAAAATTCCTAGAGCCACTTGGGCTTGGGGTATTGCCTGCGACCTACCTGAACCTGTGGCCAGCAACCAGCCACGCCGCACGGACGCCGCACGCCAGCGCAGGCCAGTGCACGCCAGCGCACACCGCCTTGCCTTTCCTGCACCTTACATGCCCACCCCGCCACGGGCTGCCCAGCCGAGAAAGATCAAAATCAATTATCGAGCAAACTTTGGCGTCGTTGAGTGTGAAATGGATGAATGACATGCACTGCTTCTTGTAAACCCCCGAGAACGTTGTTTTCTACGAGGGGGGGGGGGAGCGCTCGTTATTACCACCGCACGTTCTGGATGGGGTCGATAAGGTGTCGTGCATGTTTGACTCTTCTAATAGAAAACCAAAATACAACTAAATTTTATTTATATTTTTATTGAATCAATTTTTATTTATATAATAGATTTATTTAATAAATCTGTGTAGACGAAGCGAGAGGAGCAGAATGAAGTAAGGTTGTGAGCCCGAGTGGGTCTGCTCCTCCATTCAGCAAGTGACGCGTGACGGCCTCCTCGCCCCACCTCGAGTCCTTGAGGCCTTGAGGTGACATGGCAGCAGGACGCCCTGCCCCGCCCTGCTCCACATAGGCCCTGCCCCTCCCCGGCAGGCAGCGGGCTCCTTAATTAAATAAGCAGGGCTCGTGCTGGTGGGGGCCTGGCGAGGTAATTGCACGACGCGGGGTGTTGCATGGCGACGGGGGGCGGGGGGGATCTGGTGGAGTCCTGGCGGGGGGCAGGCCGTGGGGTGAAGCCATGACGTCATCGTCGTCCTCCTCGTGGGCGACGCGACAAGTCTTGTTAGCAGAGGGCCCGGCAGCAGCGGGGCGTGGCGTGGCGGGGCGGGGCGGGGCGGGGCGGGGCGGGGCGGGGCGGGGCGGGGC
>CABIKL010003146.1:0-11371 GCA_902196195.1 Aptinothrips rufus | reverse complement strand
GGCCCCCCCCCCCCCCCCCCCCTCTTCCAGATCAGACGTGACATCAGATTTCTGACAGAGTACCTCCTCCGCAGATTAACACGTGCGCGCCGCGGGACAAGACGGGGCGGGGCGGCCTATGCACGGCCCGAGTCACGTATACAACATTCTTGCGTCCGTCCTACGGATACCGTATTCTTTTATTTCCATCGCGATGCCGTGCCGTGCCACTCTGGTGGATGCCAGTATGCCAGTCTTCGCGGGGGGTCGCTACGCGTTTTAAGTTTATACGGCCACACACTGGCTTGCAATTGAAACCGGCTCCAGGGAGGAACTGTATCCGCAAGGCAGGCAGGGCGCCAAGGAGGTAACGATCCAGACTCACCAAGCAGATTGGCGTGGAGATCGTCCTTTGACGTTTCCCGCAGCCAATGAGAGTAACAAGAGTAGAAACATGGGACAGGTCGGGACAATTAGGCCGAGTTTATTCCGGTATTATTTCAATTCGCGGCGGTCGTCTCGGTCTGTTCATCAAGTACTGTATACCGGGATGACTTTCAACAGCGGAATGGATTTGGCTATAGCCACTTAGAGAGATCTTGACTATGTCTGTGTTACCAGTGAGTGTGAGATCCAAACTTTCTGACACAACGAAAGACAAGTTTGAATTTTTAACATCCACATCAGTGGGTGGCGTCTAAGCGGCCCAGCAGTTCAAAGTCACTCCGGTTTTCGGTACAGTCATCCTAATCGAAACTTCGAGTACCGGTTCAAATACGCAGGGAAAAGGCACTGTTCTTCCTATTTGACCCCACTGCGCCCCGCTGCGCCCCGCTGCTAGTCATTCTACCAGGAAGAAGCTCATCCGCGTACAATGGCAACAGTCACGACCTGCCCTGCCCTGCCCTGCGCTGCTGCAGCTGACTCACCTGTGCACCGCTCGCTCGCGGGGAGTCCCCTCCCCGCCGGACACCTCGTGCATGAGGGCAACCAGGCGGCCGCCGATGTGCTGCATCACCTTCGCGAAGATGGGCGGCGACGAGTGCGGGGCGGCGGCGCCGGACCCCGCGCGGGGCCCCCGGCCGACCCTCGGCACTCCGGGGGCGGGGGCAGGGGCCGCCGGGTCGTCCCCCATCTTGCTGAGGGACGCCACCAGCCGCTGGTACACGAGGGCGGTGTCCTCGGGGCCCTGGCCGGCGCCCTGCCCGGGGGCGTGGCCCGGCGAGGCGCTGCCCGTCGTGTCGAAGTTGGAGATGATCTGCTGGCAGCTGGCGGAGATCTGCTGCTGCAGCGCGCGCTTGGAGCGCTGCCCCGCGGTGCCCTCCAGGTCCGAGCTCGTGTAGTCCGACGAGTCGTACGAGTCGCTCCAGGTGTCCTCCGAGCTGAGGTACTCCACCAGCTCCCGCACCTGCTCGTCCCGGATGCCGGGGACCGTCTTCATCAGCCTGGTCAGCTCCGACTCGAAGTAGAGCAGCTGGGGGGGCTTCTTGCGGGCGGGGCCCTGCGCCCCCTGCTGGGGCGCGTGGGGCGCTCCTTGAGGGGCCCCCACGGGGGCGTCACTCTGAGCCTGCTGCGCCTGCGCGGGGCTCGTCATGTTCTTGAAGAAGGCCCTCATCTTGGACATCATGAGGTTGGTCTCCTCGTCCGAGCTCCAGTTGTTGAAACTGTCCCTGCGCGTCAGGGATGTGGCCGGCGGCGTGGTGGTGCGGAGGGAGGGCTGGGGAGCGGGGGCTGGCGTCGACGGCGGCTTCTGCTGAGCCAGTTGCACAACGTCATCGGGGGCGGCGGGGGCGGGCTCCTCGTCCGGGCGGCCTGGGTCGGCGGCCGCCGTGCTGCTGGAGCTGGAGTCGCTGGAGGAGGCCGCCTTGTTGAGCAGGTCATCGCAGCTGCCCACGAAGCCGCTGTCCCTGCTGTGCTGCTTGCTCCTGGAGGCGGCCAGGTCGGGGGCGGGGGAGCCGCACACGTCCCTCTCGTCGGAAGAGGCCGCCGCCGACCCGGAGCCTGGCGCAGCGGACGCGGCCTGCAGCACGGCGGGACAGCTGCCCACCGACCTCTTCCTCTTCTTCCTCTTGACCGTGTCGAACTGGCCGTCGACCGCCAGGGCGGGCTCCTCCGGGGCGGCTCCTGCAGCCTCATCCTCGGTGCTGCTCTCCTCGGTGTCGACCTGCTCCTCGACGGGCTGCTCCCCCGCGTCCACGGGGCTGGGGGCGGGTCCAGAGGGGGTGGGGGTGGCCAGGTTGTCCTGCGAGCTGTGCGCCGACCTGCCCGTGCCCCTGGCGCGCACCAGCCTCTTCCTGCGCTGCTCGGGGCTCGGCCTGCCCTCGCTGTCGCTGCCCACGCTGCCGTCCGAGTCCCTGCGGCTGCTGCCCGGGAAGCCCATGAAGCCCGACAGGAAGTACTTCTCGAGGCGGGATGACGCTAGCTCGGCGGGGTCCGCCTCGTCCTCGGGGTGCACCTCCTCGCCGTCCTCCGTGCCGAGCGACTCGAGGCCCTCGCTGTAGATGGAGCTGTTGGACTCTGACATGGCGTCCTGCTGCTGGCCTGCGCCGCCCAGCTCGAAGAAGAAGTACTTCTCCAGCTCGGACGCGGAGGGCGCGCGGGGCCGGGGCGGCGGCCGCTGCTCCGACTCGCTCTCCTCGCAGGACTCCTCCAGGATGGTGTGCAGCGTGAAGTCGATGGCGGCGCGGTGGTAGCCGCGCAGCTCCTCCTCGCGGTCCACCGTCTCCAAGGCCTCGTCCCCCGAGCTGGTGTCCGTGGCGGTGGCCTCCAGGTCCATGTCTCCTTCGCGGTCCTGCTCCACCTCCTCCACCCACGAGTCATCGTCGGCCAGCCCCTCCTCCAGGCAGATGACGGCGGACAGCGTGTCGCCGCCCGTCACCACCTGCACGTCCTCGTCAGCGGAGCGCGGCCTGCGCGGCGGGGCCTGCGGCGACTCGGGCTGTTCCTCCTCCTCCTCCTCGTCCTCATCCTCCTCTTCGGCCTCCTCGTCCGCCACCTCGACGGCTTCCTCCAGGTTGGTGTGCAGCAGCGTGACGGCCGGGGAGCGCGGCGGACCCCCGCCCACGCTCACACTCACAGGCACCGCGTCGCTGCCAGGCACGGGCGTGATCATCACCAGGCTGGTGTACTTGAGCGCCACGCCGGGCGACACGTCGGCCAGCACGTCGGGCTGCTCATCGGAATGCGCGGGCGCGGCGGGCGGCGCGCGGCGGACAACTGACTCTTCACCTGGAGCGCCAGCCCCAGCCGCAGCCGCGGCCATCGCGAGCGGAGCCATGGGGCCGGGGACCGCCTGTAAGCCTGCCGCGGGCTCGGCAGCTGCAGCTGCAGCTGCGGTGGCAGTAGCAGCAGCCAAGCAGGCGGTCAGCTCCGCAGCGCTGGCGCAGTCTAGCGGGCTAACGGCACTCTCTGCCGCCCGCTCGCCTCCCCGCCCCTCTCCGCCTCGCTCGGCTGGCTGCTGCTTTTGTTGTTCCTCTTGTTGTTGTTGCGGCGATCCCGACGCCGGCTCGGCTTCGAGATCTGGATCGAGCTCGGCGGTGTGAGGAGAGAGCTCCATCGACTCGGTGCCGGAGAATTCCTCCATGTCCACATCCTGGTCCGGGTCGGTGCTGGAGTCACTGCCGCGCCTGCTCCGGGGCTGCGTCTCGGCCTCGGGTCTCAGGGACTCGTCCCTCAGGATGTCCTTGAGGGTGACGGGGGCGACGGGCTGGGGCGCGGCGCACTCGATCACACTGAGACACTCCAGGTCACCCGGGCCGCCCAGCGCGGCCAGCTCCGCGGGGGACACCTCGCCGATGACAGCCGTGTTGACGGCCGCCACGGCTATTTCCATGCCGCCATCCTCGCCGTGCCGACTCGCACCGAACATGTCCGACTCGGCCGCACCCTCTGCGTCAGAGGGGCGCCAGTCAGGTGGCGATGACGTCATCCTCCCGTCGCTAGGCTCTCCGGTCGGCGCCGAGAGCCCAGGAGGGTCCGCGACCTCCTTCACCGCACGCTCCTCATGCCCGTCACACAGAGGCACGGTAACTTCCGGACACTTTCCGCGCGCGATGTCGGCATAGGACGTCCTGCTCGACACGGCAGCGTCCCCGGCGCTCTCTCCCGACGCGGCGTCGGTACCAACTGAGGCGGTGGCGGTGCCACAGGCGGTGCTTTGCTCGCTGGCTGGGCTTGCAGCTCGGCTGCCCGGCCCGGTACCTGATTTGCTGTCGCCGTGCGCCTGTGACGTGTCCCCCGACGCTGGTGGGGCGGCGGGCGGGGAGGTGGGTGGCGGTGGCGGGGCCTCGCGGGGCCGCTGGCCGCACCTGTCCGCTCGCGGCCGGCTATCAGCTGTTGTTGGCCGACTAGATAACGCACTCACTGCGACGTTTCGAATCTTCTCCTCTGGATCCACCGCCCCGTCAGAGTCGTCCATCGGGGTTGGGGAGGGCGACGAGTTGACGACGAACACCTGGCGGAAGTGTTTGCTGTCGGAGTCCTCGTCCTCCTCCTGCTCCTCGCCGCTGGAGCAGGCTGGTCGGCGGGAACCTGCCCCGGGTCTCTTGGCTTGCACCGGGCTGGCGCTGCTCCTGCTGCTGCTCGAGTCCAGCTCCTGCGTCAGCGTCAGACCGTCCCGGAGGCGGTACGTCCTGGACACCGCCTCGTCGTCAGAGTCACTCTCCATGTCCACGTTGGTGTCTTCATCCGAGGAGGATGTGGACGCACACGAGCTCTTCTCGACCTCCTCTTCATCTTCATTACAATCGGCTTCCTCCTCTTCATGTTCTTCACCCTCGTCCTCTTTGTGCCCTTCGTCCTTATCTTTTGACTCCGCAGCGCCCAGCTTGGCCACGTCTGTTTCGTCCTCGTGCTCGGCTGCCGCAGCGTCCTTGGACTCGTCCTTGGACTCGTCCTTGAGGTGCCTGAAGGTGACCAGCACCACTCCGTTGTCGTTCTCCTCCGCCACGCTCGAGCTGCGGGACAGTCTCCTGCCCTCGCTGCTGGAGGCGGCGGGGGCTGCGGCGGCCGCGGAGTGGGCGGGGGCGGCGGGCGTGGTGGACCTGCCCCCCTTGGCTCGCCGCCCCCGGCCGCCTTTCCTCCTGCGGCCGCCGCCAGCGGGGCCGTGCGCCCTCATGTCCTGCTCGTCATCCTGCTGCTGGCCCTGCTGGCCCTGGGCGTGGCCGGGCTGCTTGAGCAGCTGCTGGGGGTCCTGCACGGGCACGAGCACGGGCACGGGCACTGGGATGGGCACCAGGATGGGCACGATGGAGCCGCACGACGCGCACGCTTCACATGGGCCTGACGCAGCACCGGAGGCTGCACCGGAGGCTGCACCGGAGCCTGCACCGGACACGACTGGAGGTACCTGACCCGCTCTGGCCGCCAGGACCAGCCCCAGCCCCAGCCCCAGACTCGACTTAGGCCCGCTGCCAGGGCCGGTGCCGGCCTCAGTTCCGGCTGCGGTTGGGACGGCCTCCCCTCCCTGCCCCCGGCCCCGCCCCTGACCCGGCTCGCACTGCGCCGGCCCCGGCAGACCTCGGACAGCCTCCAGCCGGCCACTGGACCGGCGACTGTGCTGCGGCGAGCGGCAGCAAACCGAAGCCGGGCTGAAAGGCGCTGCGGGCCGGCGGGGCTCACGCCAGGGCTCTCGCCAGGGCTCCCGCTGCTGGGGGGCCTTGAGCTGGTGGTGGTGGTGGTGGTGGTCGGACAGCCAGTCCATGTGGCACCTCCGCAGCCCCTGGCCCCCCTGGCTCTGTCCCCAGCCGCTGCTCGAGCAGTCGGATGACGAGGGCGAGCCGTCCAGGAAGGCCCGCGCGCCGCCGCGCTGCCGCCGGGCGATGGGCGTGGACAGTGGCGAGGAGTCGTCCCTCGACGCCACCGACGGCTCGAAGTAGTCCCAGTCGCAGTCGTCCAGCGGCACCCCGATGCCCCCCGAGGACGTCGACAGGCAGTCCTCGTCGTCCTCGTCGGAGCGGGGGTCGTCCTCATCCCTGGAGCTCGAGTCGCTGCTGATGAAGACCAGGCGGAAGTCGTCGCCGTCCAGCGGAGCGGGTGCGGGCAAGGGGGACTCGGGGGGAGGCGCGTCGACATGGTTCCGTCGAGGACGAGCACGCCGAGAACCTGGGAACACGGAGCAGAGATTAGAATCCAACGAACCGAACTACAATTAACACCAGGCATTAAGTGATTATACTGACCTAGCGCCCCGTCCTGGCTGGCGGGGAGGGTCCCTGCCGGTGATCGGGGAGGTGCGTTGGTATTGGCGACGCTCCTGAGGGCCTCCTCGCGCTGCTTGGCCTTCTCCAGCATGGTCCGCACCAGGTCCAGCGGCTCCACGAGCTGCTCGGCGTGCTCCGCCTGCTCGGCCTCGTCCTGGGTGCCGACGCCGCTGTCCGTGTGCACCTGGTCGCGGGCCTCGGAGCCGGGCTCGGACCCGGGCTCGGCCCTCAGGCTGGGGTAGTCCCCCGCGCTGCGGTGCCGCGGCAGGCTCGAGTACTCGCGCACCTCCCTGCGGGGCACGCTCCACCGCGGGCTGCTGCCGCCTGCAGACACAAACAGATCGCATACAACCAGGTGCCAGTTGCTTGTGTTCACACTGGGAGTTGATGAGGTGGACCTTTAGGGGTCGGACCTAAAGACTAAATAGGATTTTCAGAAATGATATAAAAGTTGCAGCTTATTTTAACTTCGTACTATTTTCTAGTTCTCTTGCCGGGTTAAGGCATCAAGTAAAAGTTCTATCTCTCAATAAATTAAACATCGTTTCTGACATTCCCGGACATTCCTAAATTAGGTTCTGAAAAAAGTACACTTGCTATGAGAGGCACGGTCGGGCGCAATTCGAGGTCGGAAATTTTGGCTAAAAAATGAAAGGTTTACCCAAAAGAACTGTTCTTTGTTTCACTTGTGTAAAAAAAAAAACAACTGAAAATATCATGAAAAATTCAAAAAATTTAATAATTTGCCCATGTTTTAGGAAATAAAAATCACAATTTAGCGTTTACTAAATTGGGTCCTGTATTTTTGAAATGAGTAAGTAACTTAGAATAGGATCTAAAAAGCCTAAGTCAATTTTCCGGAATAAAAGGCTCTCTTAAATATCGAATGAAGGCGGCAATACTCTACCCGTCCTGGAGCGTGGGGTATACACACTGGAGGATCGCAGGCGGCGTGGCGTGGCGACACTCTGCCCGGCCTGGAGCGCGGGGTATACTCACTGGAGATGGTCCAGGCGCGCCGCACGCTCCGCTTGGCTCCATCAGAGACCCCCTGGGACCTGCGTCTGCTGGGGCGCCGACTGAGCTCGGACCCGGGCAGCTGCTCCCTGAGCAACACGAGGAACAGGGTCAGTGTCAGTGCGCTGCCGAAAGCGACATATAAATATTTATTGAAACTAGAATAATTAATGGACTCAAGGGAAGACTATACGAGCAGCTTATATCCCCGCGCTCACAGCTAGTGGTGACGAGCACTGGAGATACCCCGCGGTCACAGCGAGTAGCAACAGGTACTCGAGATACCCCGCGCTCACAGCGAGTAGTACCCGACTGGAGATACCCCGCGCTCACACCCGGTGCACTCGGTGCTGCGAAGCACTGCCAGGTGGCTGGCGGTAAAACAATACGGCATGCGTTGCATATGGGGACCTGGGGACGGGCTATAAAGGGAAAAGGAAGGGGGGTGTGGGTGGGTAGGTCACAGATATCGAGTCGACGGCAATTCGATCTGCAGCGACTTGCACCACGACGGGAGTGGTTCTCAAAAATGGTCGATCCCAATCGAAGAGAACATTATCATCACTTTGAGACATATAAGTCCAGGCCCTGGTTACCAGGGGTGTATGACCCCGGGCTGAGTTCCACAACTAAATTCATTCTTGTTCGATCCAATTAAATTGGGACTGAGGACTCTCGCCTCAGACAGGTCCCAGAGACTGCCCCTATTTGCACAGCGATAGCGCCCCTCACGTCGTTAACATTGAAGTTAGTGTACTATGGGTCGGTTTAATTCGGTTTAAAACCAGGTTAAAATCGGTTTAAAACCAATAAAACCGATTTAAAACAAAAAAAGGCTTGAAATCGGTTTTTAAACCAATTAAACCGGTTTTAAAACCGGTTGTTTAGTACACTAATTGAAGTGCGCGGCTGAGAAAGTCCGCTGTGCTCCGCTGTGGCTACAGGTCATTAAGATCACAGTCACAATCCGTGCTCCACACTCAACATGCACATACTCAGCAAAATGCAGATTCAAAACAGAAACTCGCCGGTTGGTTATTATTTATTTTCTCTTTCTCTCTCGTGACGCAACTCTCGTTTCTCCTCTCCTTTTTTACACTTTGGTCTCCGCCAAAGGAACAAAAAGATGGCGAAGGACACAAGTCTCCTCTTCTATGACGTCTTTGAGGCGGTCAGCGGAGAGACGCGAACACTACTGCCCTCATCGGAACATTTCATGAGACCGGGAGAAAGGAAATGCAAATTATTAATTTCATGTTCGATCTGTTCTAGGTTGTCATAATAGTGTAGAGCGGGGTCGAGAGCGGGAGACCGGTACAGTGCTCCGGCACACTCTCTCACTCACACAAGTAGAGTGCTGGTCGGTATGATGGAGTTGGGGTCACCTCGCGGCGAGTGTACGTATGACCCTGCGTGGCGGGGCTGGAGGGAGGAGGGGGGGGGGGGGGGGCGGCAGGGTAGAGCAGGGCTACCCACGGGTGCCTGCAGCGTGCAGCGGTTGTCCCCCTGATTGCTCAGGCTATAAGCGCAGCAGCAAACTGCCCCACGTGCTTAGTGCAGGGCGCACAGCAGTCAGCTTGCAGGCACGGCGTGCAGGGCAGGGCAGGGCGGGGCGGGGCAGAGCAGGGCAGGGCGGGGCAAGGGCTGGGCAGGGCAGGGCAGAGCAGGGCAGGGCGGGGCGTAGCGGGTTGGGCGTCCTTGGGCTAAGACCATGGCTACCAACACAACTTGCGGCCCCACCCACAGCCGCAGCGGGGTTCCTCAGTCATATGTATCGTAGATTCTAATTCGTTTCCATTCAAATTTCAAAACAACTTTGGCATATAATAATTTTTGGCATAATTATTGACGTTGCAGCCATATTAAATGTATAGTAACTTTTTCGTCCCGACTTGGCGACTTTTTCAAACATATCTAGGATTAGTGACAATTTTGTTTCGGTTGATTGCACAGTTTTTACTAAATTGTTACTATATTGTAACTAATTCTCCGAGGGACAACGCTACTCCATGCCACGACACGCCAAGGCTCTCGGAGCCGGTGGGAGCTGCTCCCTGGAGGTTAGCCTCGAGGCTCGCCAGAAAAGTAGGCAAAATCTGCCCCAAACACACCGGTGTGGAGCGATCTGTATCTCAGCCTGCCTACTAGGCAAATTCTTATCATGAAGGTTGAGAAGTCACCTAGTAGGCAGGCTGGGATGCAGCCCGCTCCACACCAGTGTGTTTAGGCTAGATTTTGCCTACTTTTCTGGCGACACTGCCTCGAGGTCAGCTGAGTTGTTGATCGGGGGTTGCAGGCCTTGCGTCGCAGTGCTTCGCGTTGCTTCGCGTTGCTTCGCGTTGCTTCGCGTTGCTCACCCTGATTGGCACGTCGCGATGCAGGCGTTGCACAGCCAGTCGGCCGACTTGGCGTAGAAGTCCCTGCAGGCCTTGCAGGCGCGGAGGTGGCAGGCCCGGCACGCCGAGCGCGAGCAGCGCCGCCCCAGCGGGCTGGGTGCCGGGGGGCGGCCCGCGGGGGCGGGGGGTGCCGGGGGGCGGCCTGCGGGGCGGTCCCCGCAGCCCAGGCCCAGGCTGCCCAGGCCCTGCAGGCCCGGGGGTGCGGTCGTCAACCGTCTGTGGAGTGGAGTAGTGCCATTGGCATGAGTCAGCGGTCCACATCCCCGCTAATACAATAAAGGTGTGTCGACCACTCATATCTCAGTGCCCGGAGCGAACTCAAAACAAAAATATTTGGGAAAAAAAAAGCCGTTAAAAATGAGTCAAATGACAATAAGTTTTACCAATCATTCACATTGTAAAGAAATTTCAAAAATGCCCCGACTAAAACCAGTGCAATTTCGACTAACGATAGTTTTGAAATCATCATCAAAATGTGCGGCAATGAAAAAGCCGCCATACCCCAAAAATTGGGGAGTTGTATATTATTAATGGAATAAGGACACGTTTTATACGGAACAGTCGAACACACTTATGCGATGAGAATACCACACTGCAAAATCAAACGTGTGACAAAATGCCATGCATTTTCTATAGGGTGTGACACAAATGTTATGCATTTTCTAGCGTATGACACAAATGTCATCGACTTCACGCTTGTTAATTCCTATGAGCCTGGAAACGTGTCACATCGATGTCACACACTAGAAAATGGACGAGATCTGGCACACGCTAGGATCGGTGTCACACACTAGCCGCAGTGTATGAGCGTCACGCGGGTTTGACTCCACAGTGCAAGCGCACAGTTTCTTGTTGACTGCGTTAGTTATTAGTCACTGGTGTGAAAACCAATCGGTCCATGGTAAGTGCGTCAGCTGCGGTTTATTAACCACTACGGTAAAAGGCAGCAGGCTCATTGAATTGCTCACTTTATATTCCGCAAATCTTTTTAGTGTTGTTAGATCCCACGATGTGGCAGGTAAGCTTATTAGGTTATTACACCCCAGAACAAGTGGGCGCTTTACAAACTGAATACAAGAAAAATCTCATGAAGAAAATTTGTTTGGCAGCACGTGATTTGTGTATCTGTTCGAAATGTTTTACCTGGGCGCATAAATCTCTTTTCTGGGGCTAATCAACGCGACACTAAGCTGGATTTAACGCCAATAGATCGAACGTGCTTTAAGTATCGCGGGAATAAGGCTTCTGCTTCTCTTATGCTAACTGGTATGAAGAAGTTAGCAGCAGGAAAGGGAAGAACGTTATATTTTTCCTCTGCGCGGTACTACTCGTGAGAACTCTCGACAGGTGCAAATTCAGAAAGAAAAAAAAAGGATTCAGTTTAGACTCGCTTATCATCAAGCGGGCGGAACACGTACAGTCCCGCTCCTATTCCTCGCGGTCCCACGCCACGCCACGCCAAGCCACGCCCGGCGGCAGGAGGCGAGGGTAGCGGTAGTGGAACTCATACTAAAGGTAGCAAGACTCCGTAGTACATGTACTACGGTGAGTTGAGACACTTCTATTTACTGGATGCTGGAGAGATCTGGGAAAACATGACCGCTTGTCATGGCGAAACTGAGATCGTCACATTGTCGACCTCAGGCTGAGTCGAGCCAACACAGTGCGGAGCTAGCTGCGGCGCGAACAGTACTACTTGCCGCGCCTGTTGCATGTAGTGGAGCACAGTAGTTGGACAGGTCAAATCAGGATTGAGAGGTCAGGGGTCACACTTGGCAT
>CABIKL010003145.1:0-11376 GCA_902196195.1 Aptinothrips rufus | reverse complement strand
AAAAAAAATATTAGCTCAAAAACTTATTGCTAAAAATTAACATTGCAAAAAAAGGGGCAAAAATAAAATGCAGAGATAGAGGACTGAAAGTTCTTTTTTGTGAATTAATTATTAATTTGAAAAGTTCCACCTAATATGAACAATGTCAAAACTATGTAAACAAAAAATTATATCTAATATCGAAGGCAGATTCTCCTAAATCATTGGTGCTTCTTTTGCACATATCACAATTCTAGTAAAATTCAAATGACAGGAACAAGATGTATCAGAAAAAAAGCAAATCTAAATTTCCCTCATATTGAAACCCTTACTCTCTAGGTTGGAGTAAGTAAAGTACTTGTTACATAATAATTTCATGACAGGTAATTGTAAAAGGTGATGCACTAATTCTCAACATGTATGAGAGCATGATGAGAGTTGGCTTAGAACTAGCCGTTTAAGAAGCACCAGAGACAAAATATCAAAAACAGATGAACCTCAACTTGCTGACAGTATCAAGGACATTCTCTTTTCCATGAAATAATTTCAACATGAAGCTGGCAATGAAGTAATATGAGGATTCAATCAAAAAGATATTCAAATAAGAAATCCTGTTGTCAGTCAATTTATAAGGGTTTCACAAAAAATGTAGTTGATAATTTGATATCCAAGATTGAAGCAGTACAATGAAATCCCCATAATACACACTCAAATTCATCTACAGCATTACATCAATCTTAACAGAGAGCCAATATCACAAAGGTTAAAATGGAGCCCAAATCCATGCAATCGATCGTTTAGAAAAACAAGTAATCGAATTATAGAAGGTGGTTAAAAAGACTAATGTGAACAGTCTGCCCATTTTAATAATTACAGGTACCATGAAAAAATATACTGCTGCTCATTCATTATAAAAATGACCAGGCCTGGTCCTAAGGATCAAAGTTGTACTTTTGTTTAAATAAATAATACTGAATACGAACATACAGAATGACACAAATTCCAAATCACGATGAGATATCTGTTTTATAAAGCAACAAAAAAAAATATGCTGAAACATGGAGGGATTTTTACATATCACAAAGGAATCAGATCGATCGCTAGATGCTAACACATTTTAATCATGTTAATCCTGTCAATTAGATTTATTTTAATGGTTTCATCTACTCAAAAGTGTAAACCTGAACCAGATTCAACTTTAATTTACTCTGCTTGTTAGGATGACAAATACAAACCCAGCACTTCACTAATTTATGGTAGATCTCAAAAACATGAATTATGAATGTGAAAGTTATCTCATCCTGATGTGGGATATAAAACTCAATGAAAGAGCACCTGTTACATTTAAGTTAATCCTTTTTTCAACCTATATAACTTTGTGAAGGGTGAAAGTTTGTATCTCTTGTGTTAAACTGTAGGAGATGCACAGTTTCATTCAGCTATGACAGAGTAATGCAGCTTCAAATTGCGACCAGCAACTAAAGATACTAACAAAGGAAATTTCTTGGTCAAAGACATCCTATGCAAGTTATGCTGTTACGATGACTATATTGCAGGTTGAGCAGGTTGGTGCAGCCTGTGTCACATTCAAGAATATCTGTGCTATATGCTTCAGACCTGAAAAAATAGAAAACACATCAATAATAATAAAAGTAACACAAAAACATTAATATTATCAACAAATTTAACTGTAACCATTTCATTAAAAATATCTCGCCATGATCTCCAGAAAAAACACATGGGAAATGATAAAATTTGGGGCTAACGCCACTCCTGATTTATTATTACCTAAAACATACTGGAACTAAAGTTTATTGGGAGTTAAAGGAAAATACGTTTAGAAAACATACCCTAGGATACTGTTTAATCCCCATGTTCGAACCACAGCATCACTGCTGAAAGAGGCAATCCCATCACAGCCTGGGATCCACTGCAAGCCTATCACAGGGTCTGTGTGGCCTTTGAGGTCAGCAATAACACTACCCTCAGCAAGGTCCCACACCTTTATACGTTTATCATCTCCTAAAGCCGAAAACAAACAAGAATAATTTAAATGTTGCACATAGTCCCAAATTTATTTCAATATATAAGAATATCCCTTTTCCCACTTACCAGCAGAAGCAATGTACTTTCCATTTTCACTAAAAGCCAAGGCATGAACACTGCCTTTGTGACCAGGAAAGACTCTAACCATTTTGCCATCGACAATAGACCAAAGTCTAACAGTCTTATCAGCTGAGGCAGTAGCCAAATAACTTCCATTTGGATGAAACTTGACAACCTGCAGAAAGCCCAAGAGATATCCATAAAAGAGGTTGTACAGAGTAGATCAACAATTTTACAGTTTTAATGGATACATTTTAAAATTCAAAAAAGGTTCTTACATTGACTTCCTGCTGATGACCAGCAAATATTCGCAAGCAAAATGTTCTATCTAAAGACCACAATCGAGCAGTTCGGTCATGGGAGGCAGTAGCCAAGTAAACACTTAATGCACTCACATCCACACTATATATTGGGTAATTGTGACCTCTGAGACAAACAAAACAAGATTATATCACAAGCTGATAATTGAGGTCTTTTGGCATTAATAAATTAATTAATTGATAAAAGACTAATAAAACTAATTTTTTTTAATAAGAGCAAAAGGACAAATATTGATAAAGTAAGAGATTCAGAAATTGTTACCTATATATTGCTGCACATGAAAAGTCCTGCATATCCCATGCTCTCATGGTACTATCTGCAGAAACTGATATTACAGTATCTGCCTCAGGCACAAATGCTACATCATGCACAGTATCACTGTGACCTCGCAAGGGTTCGTAATTTGAATCTTCAAATCTAGGAACAAATCATATAACAATTTAAAATATACATCTGAATAACACAGTTCAACATGCATTGACCTTACCCCTACATATACTTACCCTATACGTTTAATTTCTTTGGGTGGTAGAACTTGGTCACAAGCCAGACTAATGTGAGCAGAGGGATTATTAATAATGGGGCATTCGTACCCCAGACTTCGGCTGCCTGGTATCGGATAGACTCGTACTTCTGATGTTACACATCCAGCAAGTAATACCCTTTGAGATTGAGATAATCTTGCACATGTTACACTGTTAAAAGAAGTAAGAAATGTATGAGAAGTTATGTTTTCAAACTAAAAATTGTTAGAGATAACTTTAATAGACACAAAAGAGTCCACTAGCAAAGAGAAGCAAACTTACTTGAAATCAGTGTTTACTATTGTGTACAATAAAAGAGGAGTAACGGTCACAGGTTCTGTTTCTAAGAGTCTTTCAGCTTCCTGCAATTGTCGCAATCCATTCTCGAGATCAAGAGAACCAGTATCCTGTAATTTCAGCTAAGGTTAACCATGCACAAAAATAGAAGATGAAAAAAGTATACCCACAAAAGGTTGAGAATGAACAAGGAAATGATTCTGAACTATATTTCAATGTTCAGAAACAATTGTAACAGTTCAATACAGAGATGGGTGAATTTGACCTTTTCCTTTTCTAACCTTTCCAGGAGGATTTTCTGCCATTGTTTCATCTTCTTTATATTCCTCATATTCTGACTTCTCTTCATAATCATCTTCAAGTCGAGATGAACCTATCGAAGTTGATGGTACTTCCAAGTCAAACCATGTTTGCAGAGCCTATCAGAAAAGAAGATAGTTTACTATCAGAGTGAGTGAAATGTTGTATTATTATTCCTTAGAGCATTTTCCCATACTAACCTGAAAAAGCACAACATGTCCTTGGACAGCTAAGTACTTTTTCAAACATGCCAAGCTTTTGGATGACATTTGGCACTGGTACTTGCAAGATCTAAGAAAATAAGATTGAAACATTACAGTTCACTTTGTAAAAAAAAAGTAATGCTGAAAGGCAAGGTATAGAAAATACATACCGAAATGCTTTGACCGTCGGCCTTGTATTAATGTCTTGCGTACAGGTAATGAGTGACAATTCTTCTAAAACTTCAGATAATCTACCAGTGATACCATTCTCAGATGCTAAGAAGTTTTGGTAGCGCTTCAGAAACTTTGGTGCCAACTGACGGCTGCCTCCTTGCAACATTTCTAAATACAGGTGACAAAACAGTGGTATAATCAAGAGCGTTAATTCAGCTCGGCAATCCAATGCAGCCAAGTCATTCACCCACGTTTTAAATCTGCAATTGAGTATCAGTTTGAATTATCAAGCAACCTAAAATATGAAATGGGGTAAAAAAATCATAATCAGAAAGGTATGTACTCACTTAGTGAATTGTTGATCCACTTGAATTGAGTCGCTATTGATACAACTGTAAAGAATAGAATTATTTCTTGTCGTGTCGTTTTCTATTGCAGTAGTAAGAGCCATCTGCTCTCGACTAAGCGACATACACA
This sequence comes from Aptinothrips rufus, assembly GCA_902196195.1. NCBI lineage: Eukaryota > Metazoa > Arthropoda > Insecta > Thysanoptera > Thripidae > Aptinothrips > Aptinothrips rufus. The sequence continues at coordinate 6,995 of CABIKL010003145.1, read as the reverse complement.
CATCCAGCCTCTGGCCAGTATCAATACTTTGAGGCAGAGAGGGTTCTCCATCAGCATGCCGAAAAGTTTCTGAGATCTGAAGAGACAGAGAATTTATGAAACTTCTAATCAGGTAGTCAGGATGAATAACAACAGAATAAAAGGTAAAACAAAAGTTGGCAGTTAATGAAGATGAAAATCTTCTCTCCTACATAGTAAATTCAAGAAAATGCCATGAGCAAAACTCTAGAGACGTAATTCTACAGCTCTAGCATTTCTGTACACAAGTCCTTACTAGGCCTAGTAGCAGTGACTGATATTTAATAGGTGAATATTGTATCAGTCAGAATTGAATGCAGGACGACTTGGATTCTGGAGGACTCAAAATGCATGAAGAGATCAAATTCTATCAATTAAGATTCCATTAAAGAGCGTATTTTTATGGAACACACCGTACTACATAACCTATTTATGACATGAGATTATGAATTAACTCAAAAGTACTATTATTATAAACCCACAGTGTAGTTCCGACGTTTTAAGTATGATCCAAGCGTAGCTTTCACAACTTCGTTTTTCGAACGTTTACAAGTAGTATCTGTCTTAGACTTCTTCTTATTCATTGTAAGTTTGTTTACATTTGGAGTCAGCGCCCGACGGCGTATTCTGAGATCGTCCCATAGTAAGACACCGACCCTCGCTCTGATTGGTTGATTTCGTGCAGTGCGCTTTTGGGGAAGGAAGGGGGAAGGGAAAGGAGGAGGAGGATGGGGGCCGAGCGTTAGCAACGTTTCGGTCTGCTTGCTCTGGCTTAAATTCAATTTTCGGCTATGATAATGCGCCCTATAACATGAAGAGTATATTAATTTCTGATTGAAGTGTTCCGAAACACTGTAAGAGTATGCAGTGTCAAGAGGCAGCAACAAAGTCGAACAACCTGCAGTATATAGCTTGTCGTGTGACATAACCTACGCGTGACTTGACGTTTGTTTACATTATGATAGCAGTAGTGTGAGCCGTGCTGCATCTAGAGCATCATCTCTTGGATACCAGTGTTACGAACACTAGTCCACAATAACAATCGTTGGTGGCTTATTGTCACATTAGAGCGTGTTTCTTGGGTCTTTCTCTCCAAAATAGCACTCAATGATACGCACATTGTTGACAAGACATTCTTCTGCTGACCTTCCCTAGTCTCCCTACATTCAAAACATTCAATCAAAAATGCCCTCTCCTCAAAGAACTGACCCGGCAAGGGCATGCAGCAAAGAGGAAGAGGGTACAGAGGTTGAAAATTATAATGAGAGCATTGATGATGGGTTAGTACTTGAATCCCATTAATTTCTTGAAGTCAAGTGGTTGGTCTTTTTTTATTAGTCTGGTGCTGCAACTTACTCTTATTTCTGATATGTTGCTCATCAGATTTCTAGATATCGATTTAGGTGATGGTTGCTTGCCCCCTCAGACACAAAAAGTGTATATACGGTCGTCAGCCCCTTACATTGCTGACCAGGGAAGGGAACGCTACCATGGAGCATTAAGGAGTCTAATTCCAGTCCGGAGAAAAAACATGTAAATAAAATAGTTTAGCATAATTTATTTCTAATCAAAGAAGTTTGACTCATTACAGTGGATTCTCTCTTTACAGCAAAAGAGATGATATTGGTGTGGACCATGCTGGACTATTTTCATTTATATTTTGCACATGGATGTCAAAACTAATGTACAAAGGCCACAGGAAAGGCTTGACTGTAGAAGACATCCCACGATGTTCTCCTTATGATTGTTGTGACCACAATGTTCAGAGGTAATTACATTTTCAAACTGTTTTGTCTGCTTTTAGCAACAACAAATGAAATTTTCTGTATAAATAATGTATTTTGCTATTGTTTTCCAGGCTAGAGATGTTCTGGCAAGAGGAAATCAGGAACCATGGACCAAGTGGTGCTTCGTTATATCGTGCAGTTTGGCGTTTTTCAAGAACCCGTATTATTACTGATTGTTTGGCTTTTACAGTCAGTTGTATTTTAGGATTTGTCACCCCAGTAAGTTCTTTTGGAGGTCAGAGTAATTAATTTTAGAATTAGTATACTGTTAAATTAATTATATAATATTTTCTGGTGCAGTTGATTTTTATGCGAAAATTGTTAGAGTTTGCTGAAAATCCAGAAGCAAACTTTCAAGAAGGATTTACTTGGGCTGTAATGTTAATGATTTCAGAACTGTTTAGAATCATGTTTGTCTCATGGAGATGGGTCATTGCGTTCAGGTAATCTGATTACTCAGTTTTTATCTTGCACAAAAATTGATGAAAGTCTACTATACTAAATTATTTTTGAAATCTTTTCCCCCCCTCAGAACTGCAGGGAGGTTACGTGCTGCTTGTCTTGGCTTAATGTATAAAAAACTCATTCGACTGAACCATTTTGAGGAGAAATCTATGGGACAGGTATACTTTCTCTTCTTCTTCTTCTTTGGCCAGCCTATCGAAAGAATTGACGCTAGTTACTGATCTTATTGATTTTTTCATTTCAGATAATAAATATTTTTGCTAATGATTCTCAGCGCATTTTTGATATGATTGTGTTTGGACCCATGTTTATTGGGGGTCCTTTGGTTCTGATTTGTGGTATTGTGTATGTATTGCACATCCTTGGTCCATGGGCATTATCTGGGATATTGGTATTTGTAGCCTTTTACCCAGTGCAGGTCAGGATTATTAATTTTTGTACTACTTTACTGCACTGGTAATATTGACATATAGTATGTTACGTATTATGTTGTTTATTTTCCAGTATTCTATCTCTCGATTATCTGGTCTACTGAGAGGGAAGACAGTTCAAATATCAGATCAGCGTGTCAGTCTTATGAGCGAAATTCTCATGTACATTAAAAGCATTAAGATGAATGCTTGGGAAAAGAGCTTTGAAAACCAAATTTATCGTAAGTACTTTGTCCACCAATTTACATTATTTTGACAGTACTAATTTTTGTCAATCTTGATGTCATCTTCTTTTTTCTTATAGAAATTAGGTCTAAGGAACAAAGGCACATTGCAAAAACATCATACTTGACAACTTTAGGAATATCGTTGGCACCTACAGTGCCTATTATCTCTGCAGTTGTAACATTCATGGCTCATATAGGCTCTGGTAACACTCTCACAGCAGCACAGGTGAGATAGATGACTTGGTCAAAGTAAAAACACTGATTTTACTTCCATGTTGACTTTGGCAATTGTGTGCTCTCCTGGTTTGAATAACTCAAGGGGTTTGAAAGTATGTACTTAATACAGGCATTTCATTAATGACACATGTACATTTCAGGCTTTCCCTGCATTAGTTTTTCTGAGCAAGAATGTACAATATGCTCTGTCTCTTCTCAGAGAACCCTTAACTATTATATTTGAAGGTTGTCTTCAAAGAGTTGAGGTGGTGTACATCTTGTAGAGATAATGATTATTATGACTTTGTAGATGTGTTAGAGTTTTCCTGCTTTGCTTGGAGAATTTCTGATGAGAATCTGATGATTTGAAAACATTTGTAATTTCAGAGCTGATTTTTGTATAATTTTAACTGCAGTTCTGTGATTGTTTGTCACATACACTTTAAAAAAAAAAAGAAATTTTATCTCTCTTACAGGCTTTTCCTATTCAAGCATTTTTCTCATTCTCTGTCCAATGTCTGGAACGTGCTCTTAAGAATGGATTAACCTCATTATATGATGTTAGGATTGGACTAAGAAGAGTGCAGGTTAAAAACTCATTTGTATTTCTCCAGAGATAACTTGTATCATTTAACCATACAATTAGGTTTGGTTGTGGACTGCATGGGGTCATAAAGTAAACTAACTTATTTTGGGACCTATGGCATTGCTGCCACAAGATTTGACTCCATATAAACCTTCACTAACCATCTTCATGCTTTCCAGCACTGTAAAGTTGTCATGATTTTTGCCCGGCACTGTCATTTATGCCTCTGGGACGGTAATCAGAAAGTATTGATGTCATCACTCTTGCATTTGACAACTAAATCGGAGACGTCAAAACTTCCGTCTTGTAAGAGCGGTTTTGTAAATTACAGCCATTAGTGTTCTGATAGCATTAGTTGCATGAGTATAGAATGCGATATTTTCTAGAACTTTTCAACAATATATTTTTGTAGAGAATATATGCGTTGTAGTGAAGCCTGAACATGTCCTCAACTATTTGCTAAAGCAGTTGCTGAGCTGAATTATAATTTTTTGGAAACCACGTATGTTTCAAATGTCTTATGTAGAAAACCGGATTTGAGTTTAATTAATTTGCTTCATTTAGATCAATAATCAAAGGATCAGATTGTCCATCCTGCCAATCGAGCTCTATATGATGCTCGCTGACGGTTGAGTCATCCTGAACCATCTTATCAAATTCAGAAATTCGTTTCAGGCATTTCCATTTGTTACTGTAATGATTACACTGGCTCGAAATTTTATAAACATTACACAAATTGGATTGATAAACACTTTTGAAGCTTGTGTTGGACTCAAAAGAATTCAGGTGAACGAATGCTCCTTTAACTGCCCCACTTCTTGCCAAAATTTATTCATTTTGCATGACTTTATGGCTTTTGTATTGTCAAGATGTGCTGTTCTAATATGCCTTCTAGTAAATGAATTTGGTATTGGACAGAAGAGTCTTTTGTTGTTCTCATAGTGGTTTTACAAGTGAGCATTATAAATGGTAAAAGTGCTTGGGCCTTTTTTTTTTTTTTTTTTTTTTTTTTTTTTTTGCGTGGGGCTCATCAATTTATTTTTGTTAAAGTTCTACAGTTCACATCTAAACTCTTTTTTTTTTCTTTTTTCCTTTTTTTTCCATTTAGCATGGCTCTTCATGAAGCATTCTTTGAATGGTTCAAAAGCTATTAACTGGTGTAATGCATGGTTTCTGTGTCTTGGTGAATGTCTGCTATATTCTATCTATTCTTGTGGCATTCCAAGTTCGGCTTAACTAACATTGCCTGCATTACCTGCATTTCTTTCTTAGTTTATGCTTTTATTCTCTCTTTTTATTTGCAATGCATGATTCAATGCTTAGAGAATAGTTTTCTAGTTGAGTTATCCATTAATTAAGTCTTTCTAAAGGTATGTACTGATTCTTTACTTTTATAATTTCCTAGAGATGTCTGCTTATTGATGAAGTTCAGTCAAGAATTCAACGACCAATTGACCGAGCACAAGCTGTTTCAATCGGCGGAGCTACTTTTTCTTGGGGTAGTAATTGGTGCCTTTCAGTCCCCAAAATTTCAAGGAAAGGAACAAAGAAAAATCTTGCAGAGCAAGTGAAAAAATCAGAGTAAATGAACTTCCTGCTACACAATATTTTGTGATAATTATTTGAGCAAATCCATTGATTTACTTTCAAATTATTTTTTTATTTTTCAGTCTTGAAGCGGCAGTAGATGAAACAGAAAAGTTAAAAAACGATTTGAATCAATTTGAATCCTCACCTGTTCTGCAAGAGATTAATTTCTGTGCACCTAAAGTATGTTAATACACAAGATCTTCTTTTGATGCAGCCGCTCTTCAATTTTGGTCTTTGAATTTTATTTACCAATATGTGTTTGAAATTCAGGGACATTTAGTGGGCATTTGTGGTCCTGTGGGTGCTGGAAAGACATCACTTCTGCTGGCTATACTTGGACAGATGCGCCTCATTCGTGGTCAGCTGGCCCGTGATGGTACTTGTGCCTATGTCAGCCAACAGGCATGGATTACAAATGGAACACTACGTGACAATATCGTGTTTGGAGAGTCATTCTTGAGTAGTCGGTACGTTTTTGTCTCGTTCAATTGCATGCTTTACTCAGTGTCACGAGTAATTACGTCTCATCGCTTTCACTCCGTAACTTAGTTTCAATTTGTTTGTGTTTTGTAATCCTAGGTACTATAAAGTCGTTAACATTTGTGCATTGAATGATGATTTGAATCGGCTCCCTGGTGGTGACTTAACAGAAATTGGTGAAAGAGGTGTGAATCTGTCAGGTGGTCAAAAGCAACGTGTGGCTTTGGCAAGAGCACTTTATACCAACAAGTGAGTATCGTTTGCTGGTAGGGTATATGTATGTTTACACCACTGATATGAGCTCTAATTGCACTATTTTTGTTACTCAGAGATATATATTTATTGGATGACCCCCTCAGTGCTGTTGATGTACATGTTGGAGTGTCCATCTTTGAGAATTATATTCAGGGAGAGCTGCGAAATAAGACAGTCGTTCTGGTCACTCATCAAACCCAATACTTAAGCCACTGTGATGAAGTGTATGTAATGAAAGATGGTCGCATTACAGAGCACGGAACGCATGAAGAGCTCTTGAAATTAGACCAGCACTATGCTTCAATGGTGAAACAAATGAGCTGTGACTCCCCATCACAAACATCCTGTGCAGTTGATTCTCCTTTAGAAAATGGTGCACAATGTGCCTCAAATTTAAAATTGAATGAACTAAAACCAGACAGAGAGTGTGCAAATGTAAATGTCGACAGAGATGAAGGTGGAAAACTAACTGTAGATGAGCCAGCCAATTTGGGTAGTTTGAAAACTGATACTTACTTCAGTTACATATCCGCTGCTGGAGGATATTTAGTGGCTGGCATGGTATTTTGTGTGTTCCTTGCTAATGTTGGAAGCACAGCATTCAGTTCATGGTGGCTTGCTACATGGATCAAAGCAGGAGGAGGAGTAAGTGATGAAAGAAATTATTTTGAGTTAAATTATGTCGGTACAATATTGCATTTTCTGATGGTTTATCTTCTGTCTCAGAATGCTACAGTTGAGCTAAATAACATAACAGTAACAAGCCCAAACCTAGCAGACAACCCTGACTTTGGATTTTATCAAGCAGTCTATGGCTCAACTATAGTTTTGATTCTTTTGACATGTGGCTTGAGATGTCTAATGTTCACCAGGGTAAACAAACCTCCTTTTTAAGCCTAATTCACTTAGGCTTCTTTTTTTTTTTTTTTTTTTTTTTTTT
>CABIKL010003144.1:0-11377 GCA_902196195.1 Aptinothrips rufus | reverse complement strand
GGGGGGGGTAGTCGTAAGCACCGCGTTCACCTCCTGCATCCGGCTACTGAAACGCTGCAGCCTTCTTTAACTTTCGTCCAAATGTCCTAAGTACGCTACGAAGTGGATCTTCTCTCTCGCTCGCACACGGTGCACCGTATGGGGGCTTTGGTAGCCACCACTGTAAAATAATTTCATCACACTGCGAGCTATTATTCCGTGACGAACGCGTCATAAGTCTTATTTTACGAATTTTTCTTGACTGGATGACAAACTTCTAGACGTCTAATTTTAGAACCTCATCGACGAGTAAACGCGACGAACTGCAATCAAAAGCCCGACGACGAAAAATTGTTGTTCCCAAGCCATCCGCGGGTTTTTCCTTTGATGACGAGTTTTTATTTTACAGCGTTTTACAGTGCCCCCCCCCCCCCCTTTCCACCTCCCCTCTCGCCCAGGCGGGTGAAGACCGGACAGCACAGCGACTGGTCACGAGAGACACATACGGGCGTTTTTGCTGGACGTTTCGCTGGGTTTGAGGCCGGGGGGGGGGGGGGGGGGGGGGGGGGGGGCAAGGGGGGAGAACAAGGAGGAAGGGGTGGATATCGCCCTCGGGATGACGCGAAGCTGGCGCGAGACTGATCACGAGTCATCCCGGCAGCCTCGACAAGTGTCCAGACCCCTATACAGCCAGCCTTGAAGTGACCGTCTGCTCCTGACAGGGCCTTCCCGCGACCTATTCTCTCATCCCGCCATTGTAAATAGCCATCGCTACCGTGATAGCGAATTGGCTTACTGGCCGTTTCACAAATTACGTAACGCACCAACTTGAGGCGGGGACGACGGGAAGGGATCGGATCTGAGGGATGAATCCAATTAATCTCCATTATTCATTCAAGGTTTAAAGTCGAGGAGAAAACTGACGTAACGCATGTCGGGGGAAGGTCAAAAAGTCGCCCAAATAGCGTTAGGTTGACACGGGGGCTATGGTAGCAGAAACACCGCATCTCCGCGAGGAAACACGAAGCCGGAGCCAGGAGGCTAATGGAATGGAGTACCGCCGCCGCTGTAGACACCAGTGATAAAATTGGATTTTACCGCAGTCATAATTCCACCGCCAGTTTACGCGGTTTAATGCACATCCCGAAGCCCTCTCGATGATAAGGGAAGCAAGCAAGGGAGGGGAGGGGAGGGGTGCGATGGAACGCGCGTCAGAGCCATTTGGAAAGAACGCTTCAGAGCGGATACGGACAGCGCGCACGACGTAAAAGGCGCGAAGGCGGCGATGAATAAAAACCGATCCAAAATCACAAGGCTGTCAATAAAGGATACGAGCAGAAAGCAGGCGAATTCACCATGCGAGTCGCGGTGTCTCTATTCCTCTCTCTTTCTTCCAGCTTCCCCCAGTTTGTGGCACCTTCACACTGACTCTCACCCTCACTCTCTCACACTCACTCATTCATACTCACTCAGCCACTGACAACTCCCTCTCACTCTCAATACCACACCGCTAACACTCACACTATCCCGCACAAACTGTTTCTCCCGTTGTGTGTGTCTCTGGGGGATGGGAAGCGAGGCGCGTCTCTCTCGCAGCGCTCGATCGCTCGCTCGCTCGCTCGCTCGCTCGCTCCCTCACTCACTCACTCACTCACTCACTCACTCACTCACTCACTCACTCTGTCTCGCCTCGTCTGCGAAGCGTGGGGAGCGAGGCGCGTCTCTCTCGCAACGCTACTGTGGAGGAAGGCGCACGGGCTGTGCCGGCCTGTACCTACAGCTAAATTAGGTTAGACGGGATTACGTTAGGTTAGGCTGCTGCATTGGGGAGCCGGCACCCGGCGGGGTGTCTGAGGTGCGTCGGCTCCGTGCAGGTACAATACACTACCCTCCACACTACCCAAAATAACATACAGCACCTACATTCAAATTTACAATCAGAATAAAATCAATAATTTGCCTAGTTCGACCGCACTTCAGGAGGATAGCTAGTTATAGTATGTACCACCATCTATGCTCTACAGGGTGGCTGGCCAGCGCCGTGAAATTTTTTGGTTATACTAGCCCGCCACGTACGCCCGCGCCGGCCCGCCCGCTCACCCGCTCGCCTGCTGTCACCGGGCTGGTCTAACTTCAAGATTTCACGGCGCTGACCAGCCACCCTGTATAATGGAAGGTACGCTGCATGCCGGCAGCATCGCACACGCTTCAGCCGGGGGAACTACATTACTGACGACGACGAACTACAGTTTGACTGTATTTGCAGTTTGCACTTTGACCTCGACTTTGACTGTGCATTTCGGCTAGAGGCGCGTCTTGAAGCCAAGCTCGGGGAAGTCCAGTTAGCCATCCCAGGGTGTGAGACAAAAGGAGCCTGCTCAGGCTGGCTGGCTGGCTGGGTGAGCCGGATTGTGCGATAAGGCCGGGCGGAGATGAAAGACGAGTTTATTCGATCCACTGGGCCGCGCCTGGCGGGCCTGGCGGCTGCCTCCCAGCTCCGCGGGTACAGTACTCGCGGTAATAAGGCGAGATAACGACTCCACTCCGCGAAGGCTTTGGCGGCGGTGGCTTGTCCACGTCAAACACGACTCGCGCGGGGGATGACTGTGCAGGTCGGGGTCTGCCGTCTCCAGTGCCGCCAGCCGCATCAATGCGAAAAAGGCCCCAAAACGTAGAAAAAATAAAAAAAATTGTCTGACAGACCTTTTACCGCCTTGTGCGCAACGTTTTTGCGTACGACAAAAAATAAAATTTTGACGTGAAAATTTTCTAGACCTTTTAGAGTAATGGCCCTATTTTGGGCCACTGGCACTAATTCAAGCCACCCCCTTAAAATCATTTGCTGGAAACTCTCGATTCCAAACGATACGGAAATTTAAAAGTTCACATTGTAAACTCTTTAAATTTTTTGTCGCCTAAGATCTGAAGTAGGCTGCTAGTAATTTAAAGGGGGTGGCCCGCAATACTGTAGGGCCATAACTCTACCGCCTTTTGCGAAACGTTTCTGCGTACGTCAAAAAATTAAAATTCGAGGGACTTCACAATGATTTGAGGCACACAACTTATCATCTTCTTGATTTGGAGCGACAAGACTCACCTGAGCGTTCTTGCCCGCGTCGGCGTCCGTGACCTTGATGCGGGTGATGGGCGTGTTGACGGGCGCCGTCTCGGGCACCTCCACGTCGTAGACCTCGCGGTCGAAGACGGGCGGGTTGTCGTTGAGGTCGGCGAGGCGCACGGCGATCGTCTTGTAGGTGCTGTGCGTGGGCGTGCCGCGGTCCGAGGCGCGCAGCGTCAGGTTGTAGCCGGCCGGGGCCGCCTCCCTGTCCAGCAGGTGCAGCACGGCGATGTTGTACTCGCCCGGGTTGCCCGTGGCCACCACGCGGAAGTGGCCGTCAGGGTCGCCCTCCACGATCTCCAGGCTGCGGATCTGGCCGTGCAGGCCGCGGTCCCTGAAACGGCAGCAAACGAATCCACGACGATAAGAACAGGTGGCAGGGGCACCAAAGTGTATTCCTGGTAAACTTCACTCCAATAAACATATTGCTTTCTCCAGAGAATTTAAAAAAAAAAACATGAATGTTTTTCACAAATTCTTCTAAATTTTCTCCTTTGCTAATTTTCTAGATTGATTATTGGACTAAATTCCGACCAATTAAGTACTTTGGTATATTATAGTTGTGTCCTATTTACTTTCTAAATGATTGGAATATGCTCTGAGGTATTTAGTGCTTTTATGTTTCGCACTTGCATAGTTAAAAAAATATCCGTTATCATGTAGAAATGCATTTTAGCTGTCTAAATGGCCCCCCAAAATTCCAAAACTGGTGTTATTTCTTCTCTGTTTCTCTCCGTAAGACTGGAATTTTATTTTTTACGGTCCCACTATATTCCTTAGTACGCTTTTTCATCTCCCAGACCTACTCGTCGGCATCGACATGAAAAATCTACCTCAATTTCAAAAAACTTAGTCACTGAAGCAGAAACTGGAGTGAAACATAGCTAATTACGGCGGACTCACTCACCTGTCGACGACCCTGACGATGGCGTAGATGTCTCCGTGCGCGTGCTCGATGATCTCGGGCAGGGGCCGCACGTACACCTCGGGGGCGTGCAGGTTCACCCTCTGCACCCTGACCCTGACGCGCGCCTGGCTGGGCGTGTGCCGCCCCTCCCTGTGCACGCCTCGGTCCCTGGCCAGGACAGTCAGCTCGTGCGTCGTCTGCTCGCTCAGCAGCAGCGGCCTCGTCAGGGAGATGACGCCCGTCGTGGGGTGCACGGCCCACTGCTCGGTGCTCCAGTCCTTGAGCGAGTAGTACACCTGCGAAACAAGACAGGGTTTTAAAATTAAGTTTTACAATTATACGCTTCGAAATTATTCTGCAAAGGCAAAGCTTGTGACTTGAGTTGGAGTCACTGTAAAAGAAAATACATGTTTTGGGGAGCCTTTCCCAAAACACAGGGGTAAAGTAACACCAGTTTTGGAAATTTTGGAGGTCATTTTGAGAGCTATACTCAAATGATCAGGACACTCTAAAACGCAATTCTACACAACCCTCCAAACGAGCCCCCAAAATTTTGAAATAGGTTTTACTTCACCCCTGTTTTGGTCGAATGGCTCACCAAAACAGGTATTATTTCCTACAGAGTGCAAGTATGTCTCTCACCTCTCCGTTGGGCCCCAGGTCGGCGTCCTCGGCGGCGACGCGCGCCACGCTGTGGTTGGGCGGCGTGTCCTCGGCGACCTGCACCTCGTACTCGGTGGGGTAGAAGAGCGGGGTGAGGTCGTTCACGTCCTGGACGCGCACCTGCACGGTGGTGTTGGCCTCCAGCTCCCTGCCCGCCGCCGAGGCCGTGGCGCGCACGCCCAGCGTGTACTTGTCTCGCCGCTCCCTGTTGAGCACGTCCGTGTTGCCCGCGCGCGTGCGCAGCTGCAGGAAGCAGAAGTCGCCGACCAGCCGCTCCTCGGCTTTGAAGAAGCGGTCGCGGTCCCCGGAGACGATCCGGTAGCGCACCTCCGGCACCGGGCCCGCCGCGACGACGCCCTCCGTCGCGACGCTGGGCGCCACGGCGGCGAGGGGGATGCCCATGCGCTCGCCGGGCGCGAGCAGCGTGCGGCCGGGGGAGTTCTCCGGCACGGTCACCGTGTAGACGTCCCGCGTGAAGCGGAACTCGGGCGGCGGCGGGTGGCGGCTCCGCGGCGGCTCGTCGTTGGCGGCCGGTCTGGTGGGCCGGGGGGCATTGGTGGGGGCGGCGGCGGGTGGCGCCCGGCTGGTGGGCGCGGGGGTGGCCGCAGCAGGGACCTTCTGCAAACAGACAAACAAACTCCCGTCAAGAACGTGTTTCCGCGGCTCGGCTCGGCTCGGTCCGGCTCGGCTCTCCCGCTGGGGACTGCACGGCGGCAGGGCGGCGCAGGGAAACTTAAAGAACTGGAAAACGCACAGGTGACCTGGGCAGAGTTAGGGCTGGCTAGGTCAGGCCAGCCAATATCGAGCAGTAACGTAGCGATCGGAAGAAAATACGAGGCCACCCCGTTCCTTCCAAACTTTTACTGATTGACTCGCACGCCATCTACACTACCATATTTCACTATTCACTTTTTATTGAGATTGAGCTTGCAAACTCCAACCCCGCGCAGCCGCAACATATTCTAGCAGCCCTTTTAGTGCCGTACGTACTGCTGGTGCTAAAAGTAAATCGACTATAAAGATCGGAGTGTAATACTCTCGGCTCCTCGGCAAGTAAGGATGTTATGAGCGTAACCTTGGAAGTGGATGAGATTTTGATGAATCATATCTGCTGCATATCTTTGCCAAGTAAGGATGTTATAAGGGCAACCTTGGACGCGGATGAGATTTTGATGAATCATATCTGCTGGGAGTGGACAATTTCGAGCAGCTTCTCAAGAGGTAGTAAGACAACGCCCACTGCTACGAGAGTGCGCCGGAACCTCGGCCGGAACTGAAAGCCGAAACCTGAAACGGTAAAATATGCAGAGGGGAATTAAAATTAATTTCGACAAGTACACATCCTAGGCAGTGGCGGCAGAGTACGGCTGCAGAGAGCCGAGCCGAGCCGAGCCGAGCCGAGCCGAGCCGAGCCAGGTTATCTAATGAGTTCCCTCCAGGAACATGCTGCGAATGAAAACGAGATGCCGGTTTAAGATTTCCCCGCTGCTCTCCTCATATCCAGCGCCTGCTAGGCGTGGAGGGGCGAGGCGTGGCGAGACGTGGCGCGGCGTGGCGGTACTGCCCTTCCCACAGTGCAAACATGGTCCCCTAGCTACGCCGCCCGGCTACTGCAGAATCAGCTAAAAACTCGCGGGGCAGGGGGGCAGGGAGGGCCGGGCCGCGGCCGGGCTGCTTGAGGGGCTGCAGCGAGCAACCCGCACAGCATTAGCGCTATTATAATTTCACGAGGGAGCGTTTGCAGCGAGGCCACCCACGAGGTCCTCGGCAGCGGAGAGGGGGAGGGGGTGGGGGTGGGGGGGGGGGGGGGGGGGGGGGGTACCCTCGCCCAGTATGGGCCTCACACCACGCTACGGAGCCCTGCACCGCCTGCCTCGGCCTGCCTGCAGCCCGGCTGGAAGACAACCTGACGGCCGCCGCGTCACTGGATAAGAAGGTGTCATGTCGAACGTCACTTACGTTCCTCCCCTCCTCAGTGCCATTCTCATTATCCCTCTCCCCTCTTTCCCGTCCACCCTTCCCTTCCTAACGCCACCCCCTCCCTCCACCCTGCCTCTGCATATCCCTATCATCCCTCTCCCTTCCACCACTGCTTTCACCTACCTACCCCTCTCCCTCTGCAGACTGGGGTGACTGGCTCGTGACCTGAGACACTCTCATTCGCCCTAATAGAAGCCCGCCGTCACTTGATTATCCCCGAGATGGGATGGGGCGGGAGCAGCCACAGGAAACAGCAGCAGCAGCAGCAGCAGCAGCAGCAGCAGCAGCAGCAGCAGCAGCAGCAGCAGCAGCAGCAGCAGCAGCAGCAGCTACTCCCGCCCCGCCAGTCCCCGCCCCGTCGCGTCGCACCCGATGCTACCCGGGCTAGTCCTTCAGGTAACTCTTCACCTCACCGACAGACTGCGCGATGGTGCGAAAGATAAACCCGAACTTGCCGAGGGATTGAGTTGGGAGTTGGATGAACTCGGCATGAACTGATGAATATCCCGCCGCGATAAACTGATTAAGATAACAGGCTCCTGGGGACAACCTTGAGGTAGGGTCACTTCTTGTCCGAGCATACACACGAATAAGGTGATTTAGGGGAGCAAGGGGAGCTCCTGTTTTCCGAGATTGGGAGCTATCCAAAATTGATCTCAAAATCAAGAGGATTTCAGAAATTGTCGTCTGACCGCGGAAAAGCAGTGCAAACTGTTGACGGGGTTTTCCGTCAAGTCTTTTTGTGCCGTTTCACTTGGGGTGGGGGAGGCCAGCGATAACGTGGAACGGTCCCATAGCGACTCAGCGGCGCCGTGGCGTGGCGCAGCGTGGCGTGGCCAGGCGTGGCCTATACTGCCCCGACATACAGGGACCCAAGAAAGAAAGGGTTGCGAAGAAATGCAGCCAACAGCAGACAAGCTGCGTACCTCGTCAACGCAACTCAGTGAAGGAGCTGTCGTCCGCACACCCTCAGACCAACATGAAAATTTTCACAATATCTATTGTCAAATTTGTGCACGAATAGAGTTACAAACAATTTTGTGAATACGTTATTAACATTAACAAATTTGTTCATGGGCATTGATAATTTTGTTCATAGTCTATTGTCGCACAAATGTTTTTATGCGTTATAGTATGAACAAAAAAAGTTCATAAGGTCTGAGAGCGCAGTGTCTCGAGCGAATGCGATACGTAATTTTCATCCCCAGATACGCCGTTTTTCCCGAGCGCTGATAAGTCGTTATTGTCCGCAAGGTCAGGTGACGTGAGCTGGTCTCTCCCCCTCAGGGCCTCTGCCTTACGTACCTTGGCGTGGGACTTGCGAGGCGTCCTGGCGGTGCTCGTGGCGGCTGTAGATGTGGTCAGCACACTCCCGCCGGCTGTTGACGCCGCCGTGGTCGTGGGGGCGGGGGTCGTGGAGGTGGTAGTCGTGGAGGCGGTAGTCGTGGAGCTGGGGGCGGCGGTCGAGGAGGAGAGGGTAGTGGGGGCGGCCGTGGGTGGGGGCGTCGTCGCGGGGGTCGTTCCGGTGGAAGACGCAGTGGCCGCCGTGGACGTGGAGGGCGTGGTGGTGGTGGTAGTGCTGCTGGCGGTTGTCGGGGTCACCGTGGTCACTTCCTCTTCCCCCTCCCCTTCCTCTTCCTCCTCCTCCTCTTCCTCAGTATCCTCGCTGGCGGCCTCCTCCGTGTCCAGCAGACCCTCCTGCTCCGTGCTCGCGCTCCAAGGCTCGTCCGTGCGCCACGCGTCATCAGTGCCCTGCAACAAAACAAAAGAAGGTCAGCGCGTCGAAACAAAAGAAGCAAGCTCGGGGCCGGCGGGGAGGGGAAGGGGGTCACCCTATATGCAAGATTATTTCAATTTACCCCTGTGCTCTATTGTGATACCTCCCTGCCGCCTTCCCTCGCCTGTCACTCTGTCCTCCAAGTGTTGCCTTACGAAGTGTAATTGCTCTGCATGAACACGGAGTTCCGAGAACCAATACAGCGAGATATTCCTCTTCTCATATGTTCGTTTTCTTCTCGTTGTGGACAGGAATATGCGTCCCTTTTCCCTGCTGTCGACTTTTCATTTCATATGGCGAAGGCCCTCCGCGTATTCGCTCCGTGCTGAATCGAAAAGCGTATAATATGAGGTCCTGCCCCTCCCCTATCCTGAATATCAACTACCCCACGTGCGCCTCCATTGAGAGGGACGGTACACGCCTCAACAGCCAGAATTACGAAACACAGAAACAAACAACAAGCAGCAATCTTACACTCGTTCTCGCACGCAAAGAACGCCCTCTTTGCAAAGAAGAAAACAGCTTAAGTAAGACTTTGAAGAGTCAAGTTGGACATTTACTTAAGTTACCGGGAATAAAAATGTTCCTATCGGAGGAAGTTCTACCCTATTCAACCCTCATTATCGTCTTACTAAAACTTTATCCAAAAGCGTCTTGTTTTGTATTATTGAATGTTTATTTCAGATGGGGACGCAACTTTTACAAATTGGAGAAGCTTGACTTGGATATGGAAAATTAACTTACTTTTGTGCTCCTCGGCTTAGAGGCGCGGCTACACAAAATTACAATAAAATTCAAGTCAGGATTGCGAACAATTTTTAAAATCGCATTCTACGCATTACCTTTGTCGTTTCCTTTACCTTCGGTGCAATGGCTACTGAACGTTGCACCCAAAAATTCCCACACTACAAAACTGTATTGTAATTTTTTTCATACAATATGGTACAGATTTGCCTTTGCAGGGCATATGCCAGCCGAGCCAGTGGGTCACCTCAACACAGCACTTGACAGTCTGCAGACCTGCAACTCTCACCGCGGTGCAAGACCGCCTATCCAAATCATTTATCTCACATAAATATCCGACAGCAGAGTAGGCCTACGAGCTGAGGCGCTACCCACTGGGACTGAGAGGAGAGACTCATATGCCTTTTTCGATATTTATGACTTATGTCTTTACTTTAGAGGCCACTGTAATCTGTATATATGTCTAGTACATCCACAGAAGCCATAAGTCTGACAGAGGCTTGAGTGATTTAACAAACCAACCAACCAACATATCTATCCATCTGTTTGACAAATATTAGATTTTCCTGATCGAATAATCTGACTTCTGGCTATCCAGACCCAGTTACCCTGACACAAAAGCAGAACGCATATTGACTTACAAAATGTTCTATCCATTTTGATGAGGCAGGATTTGCAGCGCAGGCAGGCGTTGCGGCGCTGAGCTAACGATGGTGTACTTCTTTCCCGAGCTCCGATCAAATCTTCGACTCATTTACATGGAGACGCCAGGCAGGGAGGAAGGGGAGATCCATCTGGGCCGCGCTAAAAGTTAGCGGCCGCCATAACGCTTATTACAGCATTATGGCCGTCCCGAACCAGCCATGTCATTTAAGACTGAGAGGGAGTGGAAACTTTTAATGGATTAGATCTTGAGCCACCAGGCAAACATTCAGACTTCCCGGGGGAAATTACCAACTTGCTGCAGCTACAGTCGAGTGTGCCCGCACACTCCGGGAGTCATCTCGGCTTCATTAGGCACTACTTCTCGTCAGAAGTTTGGACATTACGACTCTTGACCAGCGCCAAGTCAACAGAAACAGTAGGTCCACTGAGAGAGGGTGCGGGGGTGGGGGTGGGAGGAGCGGGCCTTCAGCTCAAATGGCTTCCTGGCACCCCCACTGTCATTTTCTTACATACATGATTCCTTTGCAATACATACGAACTTGAGCAATCACATTACGTACGTACGAAATCGTTCGTAATACATACGGATCGCTCTGTAATACACACGACTTCTCTGCACCCAGAAAAGCGTTCAGCTGTTTCAATGAAATGGAAAAAATTCATTACATCTTATTTGTTATGAGTAAATTTTTACATTAAAACAACAAACATTTGTTTGAGTGGAGTAAATTTTCTTTAAATCAATGGCTTCATAGGAATTGACAGATGAAACATATTAATCGGTTCGGTCCTATTACATGCCATTGAATCATTCAATGAAAATTCATTTAACTCAAACAAAATTTTGTTGTGACAACAAAAAGATTTTACTAGTGGAACGAAAATTTAATTAAATTCGGGATTGATTAAACGAATCTCTGGGTGTGTATAGTAATACAGACGACAGGGCGCAGTACAAACGAATCTGTATGTAATACACACGAATCTGTATGTAATACGGACGAACCTGTACGTAATACAGACGGCAGGGTATATTATTAGGGCTGCTCAAATTCGTATGAATTACAGACGAGGATTGTATGTAAGAAAATGAAAGTGCGTGCCTACCCTGCGTCCCCCTTGTGACTTGTCCGTCCAGATAAACCCGTGCTGATCTTCGAAGCTGAAATACTGAAATGTACTTCAACAGGCCACGTCGCTGGTTCGACATGTTGAGTGTCATGACGTCTGTGCGACGTGTAACCTTTGGCATGGAACCTTACCCCATGAAGATTACCGTTTGGCGCTATCTTGTCCTGATTTCAATCTACCCGTACTGCAGTCCCGGTCACGAGTACGTGAGGGGACAGCTGGCTTTCCAACGCCAACCGCCTGCTCCCCCGGGGGTAGGTAGCCTGCTGACTTGTGTGGCGTCCTGCCTGACACCCCGTGTTCACATCGGCTACATTCTTTATTTAGGCAGAGAGCGGTGCGCGGGAGAGGAGAGGAGAGGAGGAGAGGAGAGGAGAGGAGAGGAGAGGAGAGGAGAGGAGAGGAGAGGACA
>CABIKL010003143.1:0-11377 GCA_902196195.1 Aptinothrips rufus | reverse complement strand
ATGGGAAAGACGGCACTTCTCATGGGATACGATCATGGGATTCCCATGGAGCACATGGGTTTTTGGGACTGGGGGGTGACTGCCACCGCCCCTCGCACTGAGCCAGCTTCTTATTCGCGTTCTTATCACATCAGTCAATGAATGTTCTCATTGCTAGACCTTGACACGTCAAACTGTGGCAGTGGCTGGTCAATATCAATCCATGGCCGAACCAGGCTGGGCCAGGCAGACCTATCTGTCCGTGCTCACTCTGACAGGATGCCGATAGGTGCTGCCATGAGAGATGTGTTACGAGGTGGGGTGGGGTGGGGCTGGGCGTGGCGGGGCGGGGCGGGGCGGGGCGTGGAGAGGCGGCCACGGCCAAGGCGGAGGTCACGCCGTCCTGACTTTGACCGGATTTAGATCGGCAAGGGAAGATTTTCTCTATCATCGTCAAAATAATTGAAACCGCGTTCAGCAGCCATGTTGGAGTCGATACTACAAGTCAGTGAATGCTTTCTCACGTATTCAGTCTGGTGTACCCCTATTTCGACGACAGGCCCTAATGAGTTCTCGCAGTTAATGTAGGCATCTAGCGTGAAGAACCAGCGAGATTCGAAGCACCCGCAGTCGAGCTTCAGCGGCGATGGCGTGCTCAGCGACCCCCGCAGGTGCTTGGAGGGGCTTCTTCGACGTTATTCTGACAAGTTCTTCCCACAGCCGGCGGTTCGGCAGGGGCGGTCCCGAGTGGGGCGGGACGCTGATGAGCATGTCTCATTAATGACGAGCTTTCCACCACGCCCCTCTAAACGCGGAACATCCGCATAGCGCACACTGGTGGAAAAAAACAACAGAAACTTCACGGAAAAAAATAGGGTCAACAGTTAGCCTGGTACAAGGTCTAATCGGAACATCCGTGTCTCTTTTCCGTGGTCTTGTTATTACTTTCTGGACTACGGAATGTTGATACTGAAGTTCCGTACACCTTACGTGCCCTAACTTTCCGTCCATTTCTGTAGTTCAGCCCGGATCTTTTCTCATCATTGTAAATACGGGATGTTACGGGGCGAGATACAGTGGATGAGACACCTACCGAGGTTCTCAAAACAACGTAGTTTTCGTATTGGGATCGAGAACAGTAGGCCGGCAGGTAGCTAATGAATCCTCTATGGAGGCTACGAGCCTGGCAGCAACCCCGTTCTCTCGCTGATGCACCGTCACAACGCGCCGCGCCGGCCGGGGCCTTTTGGGATTAATTAACTCAACACGTCGAGGCGCGGGAGGGCTCTCAGTCGGTGCATTGGGGATGTGCATAGTCACGATGACACTGCGGAGTGCTCCCTCTCTCTCTCCGGCTGCACAACGCAGAGCACGGCTGTGCAGCGGGCTGCCTACCCCCGCTCTGCAGGCGCCAGCCCATCACCTTACGTCATTTCTTTTGCTCACAGAAGAATGATTCTGGATTGG
Source organism: Aptinothrips rufus (assembly GCA_902196195.1). Taxonomy (NCBI): domain Eukaryota; kingdom Metazoa; phylum Arthropoda; class Insecta; order Thysanoptera; family Thripidae; genus Aptinothrips; species Aptinothrips rufus. Next base: position 9,931 of record CABIKL010003143.1, on the reverse strand, counting down.
ATGTTTTATTTGGCATTTCAAGTGCACGTCGCCATCGCTTGATGCGCTTTAGTGCTCACTAGCTGGCTGGTGCGGGTGCAGGTGGTGCTGGTGCAGGTGGTGCGGGTGCAGGTGGTGCTGGTGCAGGTGGTGCGGGTGCAGGTGGTGCGGGTGCAGGTGGTGCGGGTGCAGGTGGTGCAGCTGGGGGACACTACTGACTACTGACCTGCAGATGAGCATCTGCGTCATGTCGCCGAGGTCCTTGCGGCGGCCCTTGTTGCTGCTGCTCGAGGCGCGGCGGAAGCTCACCCGGTTGTTGTTGTCGGGGCCGTCGGACTCGACGAGGGACTCGTTGTCGCCGAAGGAGGCCATCTTGTTGGCGTCGCGGCCGGATTGTTTCTGCTGAGCCGCCCCCGCCGCGGCGCCCGCCCCCCTGGCCCCGCGCCTGGCCCCGCCCCTAGCTGCCCGTGCGGCATGGCCCCAGGTGGAGCTCCTCCTGGACGCGTCTTGACGCGCCGCGCCCCTCTCCGACGCCTCGGGAGGCAGCCCCGCGCCCCCCTCGCCGCCGCTGCCCCCCGCAGCCCCGTCGTCGCCCCCCTCGGCCCGCGTCCCCGAGATCCTGGCCCGCACGGCGTCCAGCCACTCGTCCACGTCCTCGATGATGTCCTTGGGCGTGCGCTTCCTCTCCGGCCCCACGAGCAGGTCCAGGGTGGCCCACAGCCTCTCCACGCGCCGCTCGGGGTCCATCGGGGTGGGCATCATGGCGCCCACTTCACTCGTTAACCTCACGAACTTCAAGTTCCACTCTCCGACGACGTTCGGCTCACGAAACTTAAAGGTCTCTTTGAATGCGAGCAGATCAACTGCAGTAATTTTTTATTTCCTGCTGAAATGAGGTAAGGTCGATTTTCCTCTAGAAACTGCCTTATGATAGAAACTGAGCAATAAATTAGGCTTCAAGCTCTTCTTAAACACCCCAATTAAAATTTTCAAGCAAAATAAAAATAAAAATCTATTTTGCTGTAACTTCTTTTATAGGGCTATGGACACAAATTGGTGTGCCATTGGAACTCGTCGCTCTCACTTAGAAAATAATGATTTCAAAATTATTCATGAGCAGACCGTTCACACTCCGAGCACTCCGACGTACCTACGCAGCGACCACACTGTGAACAATGAGGCAGAACCAATAGCAGCTACTCCCCGCTCCACTCCGCTCCCTTTCACGTCCAATTTGTCTGCCTGTCGCGGCTGACAGTGGCGCCAGGCCTGGCCAGGCCAGCGGATGAGGGTTGAGCGATGGGTCTTGGTTGCGTGCGCGCACAATGCACGCCTGCCTGCACTGCCCACTTCCTGGAACGCCCGCCTCCTTGGAACGCCCTCCTCCCTGGAACGCCCTCCTCCCTGGAACGCCTTCTTCCCCTCGGTGTGCCCGTAGCGCAGGTACTCCACGGGGATGAGGTGAGGGGCAGAGCAATCCTGATCTTTGTGTGAAGTCACTGCTTCGAATTCTGTCTAATGCAGTAGTTTACTGCTCATCCCGCCACTTTTGTAACTATTCACCAATAACATTTCAGCCTCGTCCTTACAAATTTCGTTATTGTTCACACTTCTTCACACTCATTCACTTAGGCTCACCTCAAATTCGACTGAAATAGCTTTAAAAAGTTCAAACCAATAAAGAATAAAAATTGAAACTATTTCAAGCTATTTCTTCACTCGTTGAAATAATTTTTTACAACTAATTCCAAGTTGTCAGGTTGTCTATCGCCGCCTCGGAGGCGAAGCTCTTCTGCTGGGGGTGCAGACAACTAGCAGACGACAGATGACACTCGAGCTGGAAGGGCGTCGCGGCCACTAACTGCGCCCTCTCCTTCCCTCTCCCTCCCTTCCCTTCTCGCGCTGATTTGATGTCCGATCAAGCAGGAGCCATAAACTGTCACATCGTGTGTGTCGAGTGCAACTGGAGGTGAGAGCCTAGGCCTGGCGCTCCCCGGGTAGGCCAAGCGGCGGGAGGGCAGGGGAGGGCAGGGGAGGGGAGAGCTATAGTGCTGTCAATACCTGCTCAGCGGGAGGCCGCTCGCGATAGGATAGCACTTCAGCTGCTCAGCCTGTCAGATAATCAAGCTGGCTCATGCCGGATGCACATGCGGGCGTGGCGCGGCGCGGCGCGGCCGAGCGAGATCGATAGAGAGCAGCCTCTCTCGCTCGCACACTAATATTATTCTTGTAAGAGATAAGTGTTACGAATGTCGTTTATAAAAACGTTCGTTGAATCCAGGATCCAAATGCATATTATTATTCTTTTTATTTTCCCCCTTGAGACTTTCCACCGAGTTCGCTTACTAAGTTACCAATTTAAATGTCGAGAAGTGACGAGTGGCAGCAGAACGTGGGGTACTCACGAGAAGACGACCGGCTGCCTCTCGTACCACGCGCATTGTCGAGGAGTTTGAGGACGCGTTGGTTTCTTCAGCTTGGCCATCTCCAACTCGTGCATGAAGTTCGTTATGGATTCGAAGGTGTGTAGGTTCGACATTTTGACCTGTTACAGTAACGTGAAATTGAAAATTCTACCTTTGAAAGAAATCAAGGCAGTTGTCACTCAACGGTCTTAATCACCTTATTTAGTTTTTAATTTGTAATTGAAGTTATGTTACTGTCGAAGGAGGGAATGCAAAAAGCATATCTTTGATGACTGAGTTGGTTATTTCACTTCTATGTCTTTGGTAGCTGAGTAAACCAGGTCAGTACCCGTTTCAACATAAATGCTTTGCTTGGTCTCATTTTCATTAAATGTGTTAACAACAGTTAACAATAAGCATGACGCACCTTTTAGGTTTTGCTCGCGTTCCGTTCTTCGAGAGGGCAGTGTTCAAGTGATTATGATGTGCCTATAGTCTCTTGGTTCTCGTTTTCTTTTGTTTTATGCCATTTATGGTCCATTATTTTGTCCTGAGATCACCACAGGCACCACTTTTGTCGCAAGAGACACTTGAGACACACACAGTCCAGACTTCAGACGTAGCAACCAGAGCGCCGTGGGCGCCGTGATTCGAATTCATGAACTGCGCGCTAAGCGAGGCTCTTCGGCGCTGCCAACCTTACCGACGAAATAAAAATTATTGTGGCGTCGAATCCTGAACTTTACTTCCTTGCAGTTCTTCGTATTAATTTATTTTTTAGTTATTTTGTATTTTTACTATAAAATGTTTTACGGTTTTGGTATGAGACTAGATTTGAGAATGTCATTATACTTCCAAATTATCGCATGTCGTGTGTGCATAAACTGAAACGAATTGTAAATATAGAGATTGGTTAGGGAAGGAACAAAAACAGCTGTCAATTCGATTCCCTGTTTGTTTTTCCATCAAAATGAACTCTGAAATGGATGATCCTGACGTTTATCACCATGATTTTACTATATCTTCGAGCTGGGAGGAGTTTGTCGATCGCGTGGAAAAAATCATCATAGAATGGAAGTTAAACCAAACCAAAACACGACCGCCCATCAAGAAGGGGGATTTGGAACGAGAATGGAAATCAAAATCAGAGGAAATCTATTTTGAAGGCAAGTCTCAACGAAATGACCTTGTCAAAAATGCTGATGAGGATTAATGCTCTTGCGCGATGTTGTCGACTAGACGAATTTTTATATTTTAAGGTTAAGTTATCTTTTGTTCATTTTACAAAAAAATAAAATAAATAAAAGCACACTCATACACGTTTTTTTTACTAGTTAGGGCTGCCTGATAGCATCTGTTTATTGGAAACTTTACTCTCAATTCATTGTAAGAACTGTCATTTTGTTTCCGTATTCTCACAGCTTTTTCATTTATTTCTTATGCCGTGTAGGTTAAATACGAATGATTGTCATCCATATAATCCATATAATTTCGTGACAAATGGTAATTAATTCTCAATACTTAATGCAGACTTCTCAATTTTATCTGTACCTCTTTTTATTTTAGATGTGAAATTCCAGTTGACATGGTGGAGTTTGAAGGATGAAATTCTACAGCCCAATGACGATTCCGAAATCGCGTCTGTTTCAACACCGCAGGCCTTGGTGGATATGATGTCCATTGCAGGAGATTTTGTTACAGTAAGTAGTTACTTTCATAATGTTTTGGAGGGCCTGCGAGGGGATAAAAAGGGGTAGAGGGGAAGGGTATCTAATTAATTGATAAATCTTTGTAGGTCCCTTACCGAAGCCAGTTTGCAGAATTTAATCATACTATGAATTATTTTTGCTTTTTTTGTTGTTGATATGTTTTTGTATTCTATCTCATTTATGCTTTTATTATTTTTATGTTTATTATGTAGTATTCTATATAAAAAAAAATTTCTTAGGTTCCAGGCTGTCCTCGGGCTGCTCAGCTGTATGGAGTTCGTGATTTCTTACTGTTAAGATGTCGCGATCGTGTGTCTATAACAACAGAAACCAAAGCCAAAATACTGTTAAGTTCAGTAACTATTGCCATCAGCTCCACTGGGTGGTAAGTTGCTAAGTTACAATCCTATTCCAGCTTGAAATAAATCATCATCTGTATATATTCTCTGTGAGTTATTATTTACATCAAATTTTTTTTTTTTTTATGCTTTATTCCATAAAAAAATATGATTTGCTTGTAAAATGTAATCCACTAGCAATTTTTAGGTCTTTTTTAAAAATAAAGATACTCTGACAGTTTTTTCATTGCTAAGAGTGTTGACAATCAGATACAATATTCTTTTTTCAGTGAGATACCTATATTTGTTCAAGTTCATGAACCATGGCAAGATTTTTACCTAGGTTCTTGTATCGGGAAAGAAGTGAGTGCAGATTATGAAATGGTTCACCTTGAAAGGACTCCTCAACACTGCAAATATCTAACAGGTGAAAAAGAAACTTTGTGAATGATCCAAGTTGATGATCAATGTTTTTGAGTTTTCCATTATATGCTCTGTTCTCTTAATGTTTTTCAGGGTTACTAGATACTTTTAAGTCCAAAATAAGTCTTGGCCAACAATTACCTTCTATCAACATTGCGGCTCGTTTAACTTACACTCTCAAAATTATGAGGCATTGGGAAAATATCAACCTTTTGTCTGGTGATCAAGATGATGGATCTTCGATGATGAAACTTCCCATAGGCACATTTTGTGATCCTATTAGGTAGGGTATTGCTTTTTTTGAATTTGCTTTCCTCTTGGACTAAGAATACTAGTCAATTGCTATCGAAGCAGACATGCTTATTTAATTATTTCTCCTTTCAACAGTAAACTGTACCTTCTAGCAACATGGCCCCAACTCACTGATCAAATGGTTGTGGATAGTCAAAGTTATTCTGATTTGGAGCCTATGCAGGCTCCTTTGTGGGCAGTTCAAATTGAGTTAGCAGGAAATCAGCCACGACCTCGGTTGTCTGAACGTCTTGCCGCTCTTTGTGACATATCTGGTCATTCTTTAGTTCCAAGTAAGTTTGATCAATTTTAGCTTTGCCATTTTTCTCATCTTTGTTGACATGCAGCATTGACAACATGTATTTCTTTTCATAACAGTGATCTCAGAGTGCCTTATAAACCCAAAATTGAGCCACTCTTTGGATGCACTCACCGAGTCTAAAGTTCCGACAATATCAAAAGTTCTTGATAAAGTAATTTCAACTGCTGGAAACTCTGCCTCAAATAAAAAGAGCTTCATCTCTGAACATAAACTTAAACAATTCCTGTATTTTCTCTTTCCTGAGGACCAGGTAGGACTGACCCCTTTCAAGTTTAAATCATCTCATGAGCATATTTTTATGCTATTCGCTTTTCTGATTTTTTTCTTTTCCTCCTATAGAATGAGGCTTATGAGTCATCAGCTGACAGTCCCTCCTGGCAGTTCAAAGAGGATAATTATCAAGTGAGTAGAGTCCAAGTCCATGAAATTGTGATATTTACTCAATGACCATCTTTACCTAAAAGCACTTGGCTACCTCTCAAAAATGAGTCACCTAATCAGTTTCTTATCCTTGACACAAAAATATTTCTGAGATTGCAGTTCGATCATATTTGGCATGCCTTATTCTGTTCCCAGCTAAACTTGGAAGGTGTTAAGTCTGTTCCGCCTGAGAGTCTTGTATGGCGTCTTGCTCTCCTACTTTCTTCAATCTACACCAGAAACCAAGCAAGCGCTCTTGCATCTGCGCATTTGTGGTGCGAGTTCACTGAAAAGATGCGTGACCGGTGGGAGAGAGCCATCCCCATACAAGGGTAAGTGGCTCAACGAGATCTACATACAAGGGCACTGTTCAATGTCGCAGCTATTCAGGAATCTTTTATTGAGACAAATTTGAGATTTCAGTAAAGTATCTTTATTCAAACATATATTACAGATAAAAAAAAGTTTCAATTTAAAAAAATAAATATTGTTACTAAGACATTGGGAAGGCAAGTGCGAAATCAACAGTGCCATGTCATTATCAACATCTTGATCATGCATGTACAGGACTTTGTACAAAATTGAGAAATTTTATCTGAGGTATTAGGACAACTAATGCAGCTTTATAAAAGCTTACTTGTCTTAAATACCTCAAACTATGCATCTCAATGGCAGCACTAAGTATGGATTCCATCAACGAAAAGAGCTTGTGAGAATTGCTGTTTTTAAATTGATAAGACCGTACACAATACTACATTACATGACGAATACAAACTTTATGTACAAAAATCATTTTACAGCACGAATACATACGAAATCTTCCTTAATACTAGTTATTATCTCACACATACAAATAATTTGCCCATAAGAAAATATGTGCTTAGACTGTTAATCTTAAAATCGCAATTGATTGAAATTCGATTTAAATTTTATTTACATACAGCGTAAGGTAAAAGCTACATTAACTCAGCATTTCAAGGATCATTTAAAGTATTTCTTATAGTTTGTAAGCTATCCCTACTGATTTCTTATTCTGTTCCTAATAATCGCTGCATCAACAGTGCTATGTACATTCTCCCACTTTTAGTGCATCACTGTACATGAATTTTAGCGTATAGGTCCAAATGTTGTTGTCTTTTGTGTGACAACAATGCTTGATAATTTGCCAATGTAGTTGAAAGTCACTGAGTTGCAGTTTGTACATAATCGCAATGAAATCATTGACTTGTCATGGTTTGTCTTCAGTATAGTAGTAAGTAGATGCTTAGTTATTATCGCCTTAGTTTTTATTTATATTCTCATGAGTACTAACTCCCTTTAACAACTTATTTACACATAATTTATATTGACTAACAATATAGCAATCTCACTGTATACATACTCACCCTTTTAAATGCTTGCTTTAACTATCTAGATTTATTACTTCTTGAGAGAATTGAAAAAATAACATAAACATAGTTAGGCCTAATTACAATTTAGTTACACTCTGGGGGTATTGATTTCATCATGGTAACAATGATCAGTGGGATTTTCTTCTCCCAAAACATCCTTTTCTTGAGGGATTCCTTTGTAAATGGTTTCTGCCACCAGAACTTGTTTTTGAAGAAGAGAAGATTAAATCCTAGTCAACTTTAAAAGCAAGAAATGAAACTAGAGTGTTACTATTCTTATACTGTTGAGACAGAAAGTGCATGAAAGAAGGCGTACTTGCCTTGAGCATTTCTTTGGTATAATTGTCATTGTCTCCTTCTTACATACTTCTTGTCATGACTCACATTATTTTATAGACTTTAAATCATATTCTATAAAAATTGAAAATTCAGTCAAATTATTGCTCTCATCTAATGTATTGGAAATCTGTCTGAAACTTCGAACTACATATGTCAGAACCATGGCACATGGTGTCATTGTGAACGATTCCTGCAAACATAAGCTAACAAGCAGTCTTTAATAATTGATTTGAATGTTTTAGCTTCACTAAGGACCAATTTTCATTTTCGATTTGTACCGCATGAGCACCCATTTGAGTACTTGCAGGAGATGTTAATGAGGCCGGCACTCAGTCAAAGAGCTTACTTTGAGTAGCCACAAGATCTTCCGTAGGCTCCCAGCAGTTACTACCATTCACTTTCCCATAAACACATGCACATTCAGACAGGGCCTTCCCTTCTTTTATTTGCTTGAATTGAATCTATATTTAGGATAAATATTCCATGAAAAGACTCAATGACTTGCTATTTCCTACTAATTATGAATCAGTTTCCGGATTGTCAGTTCTAAGAATATCTGAAATATTGTTTTGTGCTCTAGTGAATCTGTCGGTAACTCCACGACCCAACGGCTGCTCTGTTCCCCTGCGTGATGTCTCTCACTCTGTGTAGCCATCCGCTGTCCTGGGGGTGAGTGTGCCCGCTGTGCGGCTCGCCGTGCGGGTCGCTGTGCGGCTGTGCGCCGGCGCCTGCCTGCTATAGCGGCACCAGCCCCGTCCTGGTCGTGGGGTTGCGCGCCATGTAGATGTCCATGTCGTGGTCGGTCCAGTTGTCCGACGTGTCGCAGTAGTTGTTGAGGGTGTGGGTGGAGCCCGCGGCGCTGTACCTGCTCCCCGGCCGCGTCATGCTGGCCGCGTGGCTGTGCGCCAGCGACTGGTTGGTGGTGGACTCTCTGGTTCGTGACCTCGGTCGCTGCCGGCGAGAGGACGCCACCGAGGGCTGGTGGTGCGTCGCGTGGCTGGCCGGGTAGCTCACCCTGGACATGCGGTCAGAGACGGCCAGTGACTGGCGAGAGTGCCGTAATTCTGAAACAGCCGAAAGTTTGCATTACATTTTTTCTTCTTTTAATTACAGCATGATTAATTATCACATATAGTTCTTAAATTTTTGATAAGTATGAACAAAACAAGCATAGGCAGACCTCTACGCACAGAAAAACCAAAACCCAGAATCTGGGGCAACTCAACCCAGAAACCAAGGGTAAAAAACATATTTTTGGAGATGATTTTTAGACCTATTCTAAAACGTGTTTCGAAGCTTCCTGACCACTTTGCAACAAGTCTCAAAATCAACTCATAATTTATTTTTATTTTTTATTTTTTTTTAAATTTTTTTTTTTACCCTTGGTTTCTGATCGAGTTGCCCCAGATTCTGGGTTTTGGTTTTTCTGAGCGAAAATTTTGTTAGCAGTGTTATTGTCGTAAAGAAGAAGCTACTTTCTTATTTAACAGTATACGTGCAGAATTCTAAGAGAAACATAAAGACATGTAAGCTGTAGCCTTAGCGTGCAGGAGATAGTTGAGATGAAGCACCTTGCGGGGAGTTTACTAAACCAATGCCGGGGCCAGGGGCGAAGGAGTTGCCGGGCAGGTAGCGACCAGAGTGGTTGGAGAAGCTGTGCTGCGATTGGCCGTCTGCGATGGAACGTGTCTTAGGCTTGCTCGCGAAGTGCGAAGCGTGTGTGCGCACGTCCTCCGCGGCACATCCAGTTCTCATTGAGCCTGTGTGTGGAATGGGGGCTTTATTTTCACAGCTGGCAGCTTTACACTTGGAAAGAAAAGCAGTGCTACCATTGAACCAAAACTGACAACATTCCTGAGGTTAAATCACATAACGCGTCACTACTCGTTATGTTAGGCTACATAATTACAGGTGTTATTGACACTACGCAAACAACACAAATTACTATCTACCTTAATTTTTTCCAAAACTCTGGCGAGGACCTGCATTCACAAACATGTATGTTACAGACTTAGAGGAAAAAGAGTTCATGCCATTTCCTATAAACCAGTCATTTTATGTCCATGAAGTATGTGCTATCTCCTCGCTTCTCAGAGGAAGTTCATTGAATGGCACTGATTTGGACCTGATTTACATTAGGGGTCGTCCATAAATTACGTAAGACAAAATTGGCCTCTTTTAGACGCTCTCCTCCCCCCTCGTAACCAGGGTGGCCACGCTTCTGGAAAAACTGGAAAGTCATGGAAAGTCATGGAAAAATAAATGGACCTGGAAAGTCAGGGAAAGTCATGGAAAATAAAAATTTGGTCATGGA
>CABIKL010003142.1:0-11378 GCA_902196195.1 Aptinothrips rufus | reverse complement strand
GACATTAATAGTAATTGAAGTTTACGAAACATTTCGTAACGATTTATTTCGTTAAATTACGAAAGGTATTTACAGTGGGACGAACAAATACGCCACAACAGTCGCAGTCGGGGAGGGGGACATGGACTGAACTTACCTACTCACCTGGTCAAACTTTGACGAATTGGAAAAAATAATTAGTTTTCCAGGTGGCCCGTGATAGATAAAGATTCACGATGCTCATAGGGCTTCCATCGGGCCCGTTCATTATCAAGCTGAACGTTGAAAAAGATACAAAACAATGCACGAACTAAACCTAGCCCAATTAAAACTGTACTGCCTGAGTGAGCAGGTGGTAGACCTGGCGTTTCATCTTCACGTGTGGCCGACATGACACCCTGGGAACTGCACACTCCAAGGTCACGTGGACATGAGCTCATCAACGAGCCCTTCTCCTCCTCGCCTTGAGGCACACCGTGTGAAGAGGGAAAGCAGGCGGCATAGGGCTGTGGGTCGCGCACGGAGGAGCGCCCCGCCCCGCCCCGCCACGCCCCGCCCCGCCCCGCCTGGGATCGTAGCGCCCTGCACAGCACCAGTCTCATGCCGGCAGGGTCCTCCTGCAGTCCACTTCGGGGCGGGGCGGGGCGGGGCGGGAGGGTCGCATGGCTCTGCCCGTTTGGCACTATTTCCTTCATCTCAGGAGAGCGGAGCGCGGCGACGCTTTCACTTTTATCGCAGAGTGCTTCTAAACGATCGACGCCGTGCGACAAGGTGCACGCCGCACGGCAGGCCCCGCCAGGCCCCGCCAGGCCAGTCGGACTGCACCATTTCGTTTCCAGCGCGGTTCGGCCTCTGATCTCACGCTGCGTCCAGGTGGCGGGCGAGGACGTTCAATTACTGCATCCTGCTCCCCACATCCGCCCTCGGATCATGGCTCCTACGTCAGCACGGCCCCGCACAGCGATGCTTGTTCCGAGACCGCAAGCCACCTCGCCGGGTCTGCAGGACCCAGAGGCAGCAGGCCCGGTAGACACGCTGGATCAAATTTGCGGAGAGCGTTCAGAACACATCGCATCGGGAAAAGGCTCTCTCCCGTGTAATGCTAGCCGTGTGCGGGCGAGCGGGACGGGTTGGATGGGGTGCGGCGGGGCGGGGTGAGGCGGGGCGGGGTGAGGCGGGGGGGTGCGGCGGGGCGGGGCGGGGTGGGGCGGGGCGGGGTGAGGCGGGGTGGGGCGGGTGCGGCTCGGCGCGGCCCGAAGACGGGTCGTCCGCAGCGCGTGAAACTCATACTTGAGTCGGACGCTTGGTTAGAAATGTCTCAAAACGACATTGAAAAAAGAAAACACAAAGATTATTGCTTAGAATTCTGGGATGGATTATTGGCCCAAAATCCGGGTGTTCGTTTTTCTGTGCGTCGGTGCAGCACGGAATGGAATCATTTTCCATCAAATCGAAACTTGAAACGCAAACGTGAGGTGAGGCTGCAATGCCGGCGCGTGGTAACCCGGCGGCCCGCTCCGCTCAGCAATCCTCAAATCACGCCCCCGCCACGTAACAATGGCACATCAGCGTCCAGCATGCCGCTGCACTTCACTCGGAGCGGGACGGGGGGGGGGGGGGGGGGGGGGGGGGAGGTACAACTCCGCAACCTAAGCAGCAATCACTGGACGGAAGTCATAACCTGCTCCATGCTCACGTCCACATTATTAGCTGCGATCTCCGAGCCTGCGTCGGTAAAACGAATGCAATTAGAATCTGGTCTAGTTTAAGGTCTGGCAAGTCGCGGGATTGTCTCGCGATAGTTTCGTGCAGCTTTGTCAGGGATTCGGCGAGGGGAGCGGATATGCGATCACACCTGCTCGTCCGATAACAACAGAGGAACCTGCGCCCTGCGCCCGTTTGGTTTCATGGCAGCGTCGCAAACTGCAGAGCTCCACGACCCTCCTCGCTGTTATGCATCTCATGCTCATTCAAATGCAGCGGTTGATTTCATTGCCGGAGGGGTGAGGCTGTGGCGGGGCGTGGCGGGGTGTGGCGGGGCGTAGCGGGGTGCATCCGTGCACTCCGAGGTGAAACAAAGGTACGAGCGGAACGAGGAGAAAACAAAAACAAGGAGTATTCCAAACACAGCCTGCGAGCTGCGACGAACTCCTGCAGAAGAGCCACGCAGATATTTCCTCCCTGACGACACTACCAGCGAATTTCTTGATTTCCAGACCCCGCCAATTTTCCTGACATTTCCGTCAGTTTGCTGACACTGGGAACCCTGCAGGGCAACCCAAACCAGCAGCCACGCGTCAGCCATTTTTGGAGGTCTGTTAGAGGACTATTTTAAAATGATCAGAAAGCTGCGAAACGCGTCTTAGAATATATCTCAAATTGACTTCCGAACGACTGCGAGCTTTCGAAAACACTTTCACTTCCCTTGGTTTCTGCGTTGGTTTGCCCCAAAATTTGGTTTCGGGTGTTCTGAAGGTGCGAGTACGTCTCACACCATTACATAGAAACGTCTCCACTGTCCAGGCCGGGTCACATTGGGGCATAAACATCCCCCGCGAGGAGGGAAATGTCTCCTCGTCGCTGGCGAGCGGAGGGAAGGACGAATGCTCTCCAAGACAGGCTGCTGATGTGCCCCGCTTCGCGGACCTGTACTTGTAGCGCGGCGCGCAGCGTACCTCAGAGGCGAGTCGTTTTCGCTGTTCCGTCCATAAACTGGGGGCGGGGCGGGGCGGGGCGGGGCGGGGCGGGGCGGGGCGGGGCGGGGCGGGGCGGGGCGGGGCGGGGCGGTCAGCTCCGGGAGACACGCGGCGAGGGAACAGGCAGCGTGGCGCCAGCTATGACGGCAGCAGAAACTCATTTCTAAAATTCAATCGACAACGCCGTCGCTCATCAACATTTGTTCAATATCCGTGAATCAACTTTGTGCAAACAACAGCGTGTCCGAAATTGATGGAATCGTTTGTAGCATGCGTAGAGTTCATGATAGAATCCAATTTGTTTACATCGGTGTTGTTGCACAAATTTAGCAATCATTTATTATTATGAACAATATGTTTATTAGAAGGAGCAGAGTTCAAGAACTGAGACTTGAGACGAAAAATATTTTGCTGGATGAGGCCGAGAACACGCTTTCTATTATTTCCCACTCGTTAACATCAAATGCTCAGCCGACCGACGAAAAGGAAACAGTCCCAACGCCAGCCTGGAGTACACGGAAAAAAACGATTTCGTCAGCGCAACTGAGAATTCGTTGTTGCAACGAAAGTGTTAGTTGAAAACGCGCCAAGCAATACATTAGTTGCACCAGTCAAAAGTCAGCTTCAAACAACGAACACAACGGCTGCGCAATCCAACAGAAAGTTCGCTGATCCAACGAATGTGTGTGCATTGCTGTGGAGTGTTCGTAATGTTAAATACCATCGTGATATCGATTGAGGTAAGGAACAAGCTTCGTTTCTGACAACGAACTAGCTTCATGCAAGAGTTTCGTTTTTGACTGTCCGTATCACAGTTCGCCCGACGAAACTTCGTGCGCTGAACGAGACAACGAAGGTCTGTTCCGCGCAGTGTGTTCAAACTTCGCTCCCACACACGACATTCGCCGCACGGCCACGAAGGCGCTGGCGTCGCAATCACCTCTCGGAATTTAACTGTCTCCACAGTCTTGTTGTTTTCGTTGACCGGTGCGGTTTGCGTGCTGCAGCTTGCAGTGACTTATGGTCTATGATGGAAACGGAACGTGAACTGAAGGCGAAGTTGCATGGCTGGGCGTTGCCAGAGGTCTACATCAACAGGTTCATTGGTTAGTACTATGTTTGAAACTTCTGAAATGTCGTTTACTCGACGTGTGCAACCACTTCGACTGATCACGTTTAAAATAAGATCGGAAATGTTCTGTGCGTTTGTGCATTCGAAATGTGGAGTTGGGTTTGTCACGAGAGAGGCGTGTACTTCGTGAATTCCGTTCATGTTTTTGAGGTTAGATTTCGCGTGCGGTACCTCGACGACGATCGGGTTGGAGATGAGGTTAGATCTGATATACTTTGGGTTTGTCACGAGAGAGGCGTGTACTTCGTGAATTCCGTTCATGTTTTTGAGGTTAGATTTCGCGTGCGGTACCTCGGCGACGATCGAGTTGGAGAAGAAATTAGATCTGATATACTGTCATTAAATTTAACACGCTGATCATTATTCACGAATGACGAGATTTCAGTTGTGTTATATTTGTGTGCATTCAGTACTGATCTTCTGTTTGTCATATTTCAGAGGAGGAATATACGCTGACATCTTTACGGCTGCTCACGCCAGATTCTGTAAAGAATCTAATTCCAAAAGACGGGCCAAGGGCTGTATTCTTACATCATTTTGAGCAGTGGAAGAGCCAGAAACCTTCTGTGAGCTATACTTTTTTTCATACCACATCAAAGATGCACCAACTCTGTATGATTTAAGTCTCATGTTATGAATGTTTTATTTCAGAATATTGACGAATCACACTCGGGTGACGGTGTGCACAGGAAACGTTCTTCACAAGAATCCCAAGAATCTGATAATGATGATGTGCCTCCTGCACAGCGGCCAGTAAAACTGTCAGTTGAGGGCGGGCCTGTTGTCAATGTGAGTTGTGGTTTTATTATTGCTGCATGGCTCTAATCAATGCGTGATTTGCATTTATTGTTTAAGTTGTTTGTTTATTTGTTCTAGATTCTGCATAAAAACCTGCAATCAAATATTGATGGGCGAATAGTTCTTGCGGCATATGATGCCAAGAATGAGTTGGATGACAATGATCGAGACAAACTTGCAGAAAGGATTATTTTCCAGGAATTAGAAGGGAACTACAACAAAAGGTTAATTATAATAAATATCTGTTTGTATTGAAGCTGACATTCTGTGCGGGGCTTATTTTTATAAATCTTATATGTGGGGTGTTCTTGTAAATACTAATAACTTACTTTTTGTTATTTTTGTTTAACCTGCAGGATAGACAAAGAGCGTCTATTGGCTTTGGCTAAATTAATCGTTGAACTCTTTCCCAAAGAAGCGCTGGTAAGTTTTTTTTTTTCTGAACGTAACAATATTGTATCACCTGCTTATAAAGTCTATAATTATGTCTTTTTTGGTTAAATTTTGATAGGACACCTGGTACGATCTTGTTGTTGAGAAAAAGCGAAGCTATGTAAAGGGACGTTTGCGCATGAAGTTTTACAACGTTCGCCGCATGTTCATCAAATGCAATCTCATTTCTAAAAGATCAATCGAGCAAGAGCTCGCCGCTGACACAGATTCAGGTAACACACTTTTTCCTATTTCTGTTTGATAACTGTTCCTGGAATTCTGACATATTCCTTGTTTATATGTTGTCCATATTTATCTTTCAGTTTTGGATTCAGAATTAGACTCAGAGGATGACGATGATGAGGATGATGACTTTGTGTGGCTCAAAAATCATTCGGATCCATATATAGAGGTTGAAAAAAGGTGGACTGCTACAAGACGCAGAAGAAAGCGGCTCATGAGCAAAGCTAAAGATGTTTATGCTTATACTTCTGTCTTCCCAGCTCTAAAGAGGAATGATGGTTGGGAATTGGTAAGTGCTTTGAAGTAGGATTCTAAACTATTCCTTATAATATTTTAATGAGGTCTTTAATGTTTTCTTTTTAATTTACATTACAATTAGACTATTTTCTTTATTTCTTTTAAGAATTGAAAATGAATTTTGTTCATCTTGCAGTTGCTGCAGGATGCCCTGCATGATTATCCAGAGTTTAGTATCAGTGGATCTAATTGGACAACATTTGTAGATAAAGTTTATAAACTGTTGATGAAAAAGAAAGATAAAGCCTTTGTATTGAAAGAAAATTGTTCAGATGGTAAGTGGATCCTTCCGCAATTATTTAAGACCATTTTGATTTATAATGCTGCTTGTTTTTTTATACAGTGTCATTATTTGTTTTCAGTTATGAAAGATTTCCACTAATTATTGCTATTTATGTTATGTTTCAGATGATAAGACTATCAAGGTGCTGCTTCACATTTCCACGATTTTTAAAGTAAGGGCTCTTCCAAAATCCTCAAGTGCACCTAAGGGCACCAAGTGCTGGAGACCATCTAGGGCTGAGGTCCAAGATGCTTTTCTACTTCATATTGAGGTAAGGTTGATTTTCAACTTTCATGTTGAACCTTCACTTGTCAGTACGGGTTTAACAATTTTGTTCTTTCACTATAGGATATTCCAAAGTTAAATGAGAAACTGAATGAACGCAAGAATCTTCTCCTAAAATATCATTATCAACTGCAGCCTATACCAGTTATTGTTGGGACCCTGGAAAATATCAAGCAATGCTTTGTTGTTTTAAACAACCACAGATGGGAAGTACCGAGCCCTATTGCTGCTATTGATACTGCTTTTAAAATATACTATGCACTCAATGCAAAGTATCCACCGGAAGCTCGTCATGTTTGGCTCTATCTCCAAATATTGGTGTATAAGCTAACTACTGCCACCGATTATCAGGATGACCGAGGTCTTCGTTCGTACATGGCTGGCTACTTCAAAGACTACGAGAAGACTAACTAAGTTTTAGTTTCAAGCGCTTACTGAAATACCTAGTCAACTCAACGGGCTGAAGTCAATTTATGCTCAGTAATTTGTGAATGTTTCTCGTTATAATCTGAATTTACTGAAGTTTATTTATTTCATGTTATGATTGTTACCTTTTTTAGGCATATTATTGTTATTTTGATTGTTATTTTGTTATGTTATTCTTTGTGGTATAGGTAATATGAGAAACAAGACCCAGCATTCTTTATAGCTATTTATTATTTAAATTTTTGAAATGAAGTGCTGGATATGTATTGATAGTAGGGAGGTATATACTTCATGGACAGCTTTCAAGTGCCATTTTAAGTTAATACATCCAAATGTACAGCCAAAGCGTTTTAAGTGCAAAGAAGCAGATTGTGCTCGTTTCTTTTCTACGCATAAATCACTCTTGAAACACTTAAGAGCTGATCATGGGGATAGAGTAGTTCATAGGGATAGAGTTGCTGAAATAGAGACTGCTCCGAGCGCTCCAATTCCCCTTGATGAAGAGAACTCATGTGATAATGTCTTTGATGGGTCTGAAATTGGCTGTGACAATACTCAGAAATCTAATGACTTTTGCAGTGCTATCCGTACTCAAATTGATACTTTTGTGGCAAAACTTTATGGCAATCCTAAGATTCCTCGGAGTTATGTTCAATCCATTATTGATGATGTAAATCAAATATTTTGTGTTAATTTAGTGGGACATGTGAAAGATTCTGTTAACAAAACTTTGAGGGACTGTGGTGCAAGTGATGAACAGAAATCTGACATAAATGCAGAGTTTCAATTAATTCAAGAATCATTTGCTCACATGTCATCTGACTATTTAAGACTTAAGTATTTTATGGAGAGTGGTAACTATATTCCACCACAACCTTATGAGATTGGGGAAGAGGATGTTGCCAAGCCTTCCATAAATGGTTCACTCTTAAAGAAGAAAAAAGTTTATGGTCAGTATATTCCTCTTGATAAGGTTTTTGTGAAATATTTTGAGTTACCCGACTCCTTGTCTAGTATTCTAACGTACATTGATTTTTTGAAAAATAATGACAGTTGTATAGAAAATTATATGCAGTGCAGGCACTGGAAAGCAAAGGTTTCTAAGTATAAGTGTGATGATATAGTTTTACCGCTACATGTTTACTATGACGATTTTCAGTGTAACAATTCTCTAGGATCCCATGCTGAAAAATTGGGAGCTGTATATGTGTCACTACCGTGCCTTCCTCCTGAATGTCAGGGCACAGTAGACAATATATTTCTAGCTTTACTTTTCCATACTTCGTATAGGTCTTATGGTGATGATAAAGTATTTGCTCCTCTTATTAAATTATTAATATTTCTAGAAGAGGAGGGTATTCTCGTTGAAACTGCTGAAGGGATGAAACGCATTTATTTTGTTACTGGTCTGTTGTTAGGTGATAACCTTGGTGCCAACTCACTTGGTGGGTTTGTGGAATGCTTTACGGCTACATATTTCTGCAGATTTTGTAAGACTCCTCGTAGTCAAACTCTGACGCAGGCAGTTGAAGATAGGTCTTTACTTAGAGATGAACTATTTTACAATGATGACGTTGCTCTTGAAAATCCTACCCTAACTGGCATAAAGAAATCATGTATTCTAAATGCTTTGCCTTCTTTTCATATAACGTCTAATTACTCTGTGGATTTGTTCCATGACATAGCGGAGGGTTGTTGCCACTATGTAATGCTCCATGTGCTTGGGCATTGTGTTCCTAAGTATTTCAGTGTGGAGGATCTCAATAACAGAATTCGTTTGTTTGACTATGGAAAATGTGAATCTAATAGGATACCACTTTTATCACATGACTTTATTTCTAAAACTAAATTGAAAATGACTGGTTCGGAAACTACTTTGTTTGTTAAGTTGTTTGGATTGTTAATAGGTGATAGAGTGCCACAAGCAGATCCTTATTGGCGGTTGTACTTAAAGTTGCGTGACTTGATGGATAGTTGCTTTTGTAGAGTCATTTATAGTAACTCTTCAATTAAGTTAAGGGTTCTAGTTGAGGAGTTTAACAAAATGTATGTTTCTGTTACCAAAGATACTCTTAAAGCTAAATTTCACAATTTAGTTCACTACGCCACTATTTTGGATGAAAGTGGTCCGTTGGAGCTAGCATCCACAAAGCGCTATGAAAGTAAGCATAGAACGCTATTAATCCCAGCCCATGCGACAATGTCGCGAAAGCAAATTACTTTGACAGTTGCTATCAAGCACCAACTGAATATGTGTTATAGATTCATGTCAAAACAATCAATCTTAAAGACTGTTGAAGCAGGTCCAGGTGATTATTTAGATCTGTATAGCTTAAAAAAATTTGTATGTCTAAAGAAACATTTACCGGATCCTATTTTATCTGCTGCCTCAGCTTGTTTTTCCCCTAACTGGGTGAATGTTAAGGGTACTACGTATAAGCCAGGAATGGTTTTATTAACCGATGTTTCTGACCTTGGTCCAGTATTTGGAAGAATAGAATTTATTTTAATGGCAGGTGATTCTGTTGCTTTTGTCATAACATATCTGTTAAATTTAGGTTTCGACCAACATGTTCATGCTTTTGAGGTAGATTTCTCAAATTTATGGTCTTGTATTCAATTAGATGAAGTTTTTGATCCACTTCCTCTTTACATCCATCGCTCAATTAATGGAGACAAGTATGCTGTGCTGCGGTATGAGTTGTGATCAGTTGTACTCTGTGGTGATTATTTTTGGGATATTCATTAAAACAAAATCAAAGTCAAACCTGTTATTTATTTTTATTTACCCTTCAACCCCCTTTGATTTTCTCACTCAAAAGAGTCCTTGGTACAGACAATAGAGGCCAATTTACCACACTTGACATGTTAGTAGTTGTGGCCAACTAGGTATGCTTAGAACAAGCCACCCACACTGTACGTTATGGCCACTTCCTCAGTTGAGCCATGCATTATTTGTTAGCTGCATAAATCAAAATAGAATCATTTGCAGCAGCCATAGGCGTTCGCTACTGCAACGAACATGACGCATTGATTGCTGCAGCGACAGATATTCACTGACAGAGCAAAATTCTTGCTTGGCTCCAAATCAACGAACACTTTCGCTGTGACAGCGAATCTTTTTTTTCCGTGTAAGAATGAACTAACATAACGCTCGGCCTAATCGTCACTTTACGACCAACAAAACGATCCGGAAAAGATTCAGGCGCGAGTACCACACCACAGACTTACTAGAGCTCAGCCTGGCCCGCCGGTGATCGTATTTAAACCTGACAGTAAATCGGCCTTAGTCAGCAACTAGAACGGGACCAAAAGTAAGTTATGTCTTCGCCTCTGAACCGGGTCAGCGATTGTACCAGCGCGGGGCCGGGGCGCTGGCTCGGGCGCTGGTTGGCCTCCCACCCGGCTCAGCGCCGCGCACGGCAAGCCGGCCGTCCGCCTGGTCTCCGAGTGTTTGTCAAAGATATTAGCGTTTCAATGCGATGTACGCACGGCACGGCCAATGTACGCTCCGCACACAGCGTAAGTGCTCACGGCTGGGTATTGAAATGTGTTGACAGAGAGGGGCGGGGCGGGCCGGGCCGCGGATGACACTCCGCCGAGCATTTTGCGCGCGTTGTCACGCACCGGTGTGACCCGATGGTGATGACAAGCGAGCCAGGTCTGAGTACCACTGGCCTGCACACACACTGCGACGTGTGGCGTGTGGGGAACAACGCGCGCGGCCTTTAGTCAAGGCACACACTCTTATTATTCTCTTACGAACAACACCGAAACCGGTTCAAACGTCATGACGGTTCCAATTAGTACGTGTTACGAAAAAAATTTCCTGACACTTCCCTGACTTTGGTATTTTGAGAATAAGAAAGGAAGTAGTGCGTTCTCCCTAATTTCTGTACGAACAAGTTTGTTCGTATTATGAAGATAGGTTACTGGGAGAGGGGGCAGCCGACTAGTCGAGCACTAACACTGTGTGAGGCGCGGCGCGGCGCGGGCAGACATCGCACTGCCTTACCTGGCGGGGTAACACACTACCACGGCATCCCAGGGACAGCTGCCGGGCGGGTAGGTATCCAGATCGCGGAGAGTGGATGTCAACTGAGACCGTATCCTCGTCGCTGCGAGGAGGGTTTCACACTAACACCGCGGGGTGCTCGTTCACCGAGACACACGCAGGATGGGGGCCGGCTGGTCGCCGAGCGAGCCGAGCCGAGCCGACTCGAGTCGAGTCGAGACGCCCCTCGTCCTCGTCGCGGAGGCGTCGCGTCGCGTCGCGTGGCGGCGGCTGCCCTGGTGCTCTGCTCGGCAGCTCGGCGTCCACACCCAGCCGAGATCGGAACGCGACTGGGACTGGGGGGCGGGCCGGCAGCCGGCAGGCCAGGCAGGCAGCGCAGCCGGGAGGGGGGGGTTGGGGGGGCTGGAAGCGCTGCAGAACGCCTGTCTGCCTGCCTGCCAGCTCGCCTGCCCGCCCTGCTGCCAGCCCTGCCTGCCGGGCTCTCAGTCCAGCCGGTGTGTCTGCAGGCCGGTGCGTGCTGATGCTGCAGGCCAGCCCACCTAGAGAGGGTATAGTAAGAGAGCCGCCAAAGACCCGTGGGTGGCGCAAAGTTTTACTCAGTGATCTGCCGTGGCGAGCCGGTCTTTCCTCCCCCCTCACGTCTCTCCTTGCCCCGGCTACGCCTAGCCACGCCTAGAGTCCTCCATCGTAGAGAAACCCGAATGGCGTCCGCACGACCGAGCGTAGAATTTTTCATAGACCCGTTTTATGAGCGTTTATTTTCGCATAGCCCTCCATCTTGTTCGCTAATGG
>CABIKL010003141.1:0-11379 GCA_902196195.1 Aptinothrips rufus | reverse complement strand
GTTCGTTACCATGGGTGGAATGACACAATCCACTCAAAAAAGCCGGTGGAATTCGGCAGTTCCACTCAAAAAGAGAACAGATTGTTCCCTCCCCCCAGGGGACATGTCGTTCCACCAACATTGGTGGAACAATCCACTACTTTGGCTTACAGTGTAGTGAAGTACTGCTTGACGGATTTAAGCGCTCTGCTACGAGCGTAACCAGGGGTTCCAAAAGTACCTAAAACATACCTAAATTCATGATAGGTACGCCTTGGGTTGGCCATTGTCACACCGCATGGTAAGCATGTTCACACCTCACCGTATCCATGGTCACTTTTCACTGTATCCATGGTCGAACAACATTGTAACCGGCCGCGCACCTTAATTGAACGCAGGGTCATACCTTCGGTACCCGCAAACTCATCATGGTCACATTACACGGTCACTGCGTATGTAATGATCACGCTTCTAGTGAGTGTGGGTACACATTACAAAGGGAATTGGAAGAGTGTGGGTACACATTACAAAGGGCTGTCAAAAAACATTGAGAAACATTTATCGCGATTCGCGAGTTTTACTTCCACTGCAGTACTAGCTACGGAAAGTTCACGGAAAAAATGGGTACTCAGGGACTAGAGAACAAAGGCGTGTAAAGTTCTGTACACGGAGTACTCCTTCAGTCATGCAATTATACAAACATTCGTAGGTTGAAATATTTTGTTATCTTGCCTGAATTAATAATTTAAAACTTTTAAAAACTTCTTTAAACAGAAGAAAATTTAACCATCACCAATCAACTTACTCATTTAAATGAATATACTTTGATACGCAGACATACTTCTATGCAAATACGGGACAAACGGAAGAAAATTTATGTATCACCAATCAACTATACTGGCTATTACTTTATCTTTTCTGTGAATATTTTTTTATACGCAAATAGACTTTAAACGAATTCGGGACAGACGTACAGGACGCTCCGTTACAGCTTCGATTATGTACGGTATTCTTCTATATAAAAAAAACTCATCCGTAGGTAGAGCGGTCTGAGCAGTACGTGTAAAGAATTGACCATAACATTTTCTTCATTTCTCCGTACATTTTCGGTGCAGTATCAGTTTTTCTCTCTGATGATCGCACTTGGCACAAATTGATTCGCCGAATGTTCTCCGAACGTTCGTTGTCGTATTGTTCGAGTTCGGGAACGAACCTCTAACTAGTATAGGTTAGGTGTACACCAGACAGTGTCTTCGCGTAACAGGCTGAGCTCGCTAAATATTTTAGCTTGCTCAACCCGTCACGCTCCACCCCTGTCTAGGCTCCCACCTAACCTAGGCCTGCGGCGCTTTCGGCTCGGCCCTTCGGGCCTCGATTTAGGATCTGCCAGAGCAAGCCGATACACCGTACATCGTGGCCGGCCCCGCTCGGAGATATGACCGTAACCGTGTGCAGGCAAACGACCATAACATAACCTACCCGTTTGTGGCCGACATAAGGCGAGGGTTACAACCTATCCATTTGAGGACCTATATGCTATGGTGTAAAACAGTCCATTGACCTTTTCGGAAGTATTTGATGATATTTTTTAAAACAATTTTAATGGTCAGCATCCTTGAAAACCTTTGCGGCGACACCCAGGTCGACGTGACTAAATAAGTGAAGATTTCTGTTAAAATAAGCGTCTTATTGACATTTACCGCCCAAAACGTACCCCTAAATGATAAAATAAACTACTCACGACACCTTTTTCGTGATCAGCACACTCGAAAATCCCAGAGACGACACCTGACTCGAATAAATGGCTGATAAAGTAATGATTTTCGTAAAAAAAAACCACACCCCTATGACATAAAATATGTTAAAAGTACCCTTAAACGACAGAAGCATTTTAAAGTTATGAGCATAATCAGAAACCCCTATATTGGTACCCCACACGACCTAGTCAGAAAGAAGTTCATCTTCGCCCTTAAATCATCCTTTAGGCCTCCCTTACAACCCCCCTTTAAAATTAAGCTGGAAAGCTGAAAATCAATAGGCTTGTGTCTATGTGTCTTTTGATGATATTACATTGGGTTTTAAAGCGCTAGGCTGTATCTCAGACAGACAGACACGCAGACAGACACCAATTTTTACCGCCGCCTATCCACTGGCTTCTCTAAACGCTCAGCCAAAAATTCAGCGCGGAGACTAAGTCCTGCAAACATTCTGCGAATACTCCCGTTGTTTTAAATGAAATAAACCATTAGAATCAGCAGTATCTTTACGACCACGGTAGTTGAAATGGGAGCAAGCCTGTAGCATGTAGCCTGCAGATGTCTGCGGACGAGGCGATCGTGCTTAATGTTGAATGTTAACGTACAGATCTTGTAACATTAGACTCGCCTCGATGCCTGAATGCCTGCCTGAATAAAGTTGGAACGTTCGGAGAACCTTGGGGCAGCCAACGTGTGCTACATATTGTCAACTTCAGAAACTTGAAACGTAATTCATTATTATCTTTTGAAATCGGTAGCGTGATAAAATATTTATAAAGGTATGTTTATCTCAAATAGTTTTTCACACTGCGATGTTACTGATCGAATGTACCTGAAGTTAGTAAAAAGATGTGCTCTTTTACTCATTTAAAGAGTCATCGAGTGACATCCATTCGTATTTTCCTAAATAACATCTTTATATTCGACA
Source organism: Aptinothrips rufus (assembly GCA_902196195.1). Classification (NCBI taxonomy): domain Eukaryota; kingdom Metazoa; phylum Arthropoda; class Insecta; order Thysanoptera; family Thripidae; genus Aptinothrips; species Aptinothrips rufus. The sequence continues at coordinate 8,715 of CABIKL010003141.1, read as the reverse complement.
CCGTTTTTCAGTTACGCGTTTTACGGAAGCGTGATAATACCTACCAACTTAAACTTAATGGGGAAAAACGAAAACACATTTTGGGGAGCTCGCTTTTGTTAAAATCCCATATTTTGGAGGTCATAAGTATAAGGGAGTTTAAGGAAGACTTTCCTGAAAAAGATATTTCATCGGCCAATCCGTGCTTAATTACGAAAAAGTCCATACGCGATGGCATCATATTGACGAAACTGTCGTTCTCGTTCTTGATAGTACAATAGTTTCAGGTTTTCAGTCATTTGATGAGACGACTCTATAGTAAACTCACTTGTTGGCTTTAAGCGAGCTGAGCTCGATACTCGCGAGCTCTTCCTGGGCAGTTGCCAGCTCGGCGCTCAGGGCCGCCAGCCTCTCACACGCAGAAATCAGACTGAAGTTGTCGGGGAACTCCTCGCCTCGTGGGAATCTCTGGGAGGAAGCAGTGATTTCAGAAACAAGTGACTTTTGCACTCTCACAGCATGGCGGTTTTTGGAAACCGTAACTGAAGCAGGCCTGCTTCAAACTTTGAAGTAGTTAGACACACATGAATCTGAAGCACTTATTGCTTCAATTGGAAGCAGATAGTTCGCACATTTGCCACACGCAGCGCTGATCTGCTTCAAATCGAAGCATCGGGTGCTTCAAATTCACGTGTGTCTAACTGCTTCAAAGTTTGAAGCAGGCCGGCTTCAATTACGGTTTCCCAAAACCGCCGTGAGCTTAATATTGAACATCAGGAACCTCATACAGCCCGCCTGGTCCGGAAAGAAACAACTTTCCATTCTTAATTGACCCTTGAGGCTTTCCTTACAGCCGCCATTCAAAATTAAGCTACGAAACTAACAATTTATCGCAGACAGTCTTTTAAATACAGAACATTCAGCTTGCAATTGCTATAGATTATTTCTGGTCGCGTTCGGATTCAAAAGTGCAAAAAGAGACGCCGATCTATTGGCTGCGCGCTCAGCCGATTACTGTGCACTTTGAAACAGAGCGGAAGGTAATAATGAAAAGGCACAAGATGAAAGCTAAGTGTGCTGAGAGTGTGCTTCATTTAAAATATGAACTTAACGTTAGATTGAGAATAATCGGTGATATTGGTGGACTTTCCTTGATGTTTTTACCAGTCTTACAAGCTTGAACCTTTAACTACTTAAACTGCGACTATCGCATAAGTATAAGTATCACAGTTGCAGGAACTGAAAGTTCAGACCTCTGCACGTTGTCCGGATGTGCCCCGGGGCGGGACAGGTACGGACAGCTAGTTATTTCTTATATTATCGAGTTGAAGTGAGTGGGAATGGGTAGAATGAGGCAAGAACGCGTATTTAAGCAGTATTGGGATGATCTCGGCGAAGTTTGGAAAAAATTGAAGTTAAAAAATTGACATTTTAGTTCAAACTTCAATTTTGAATAATATTATGAAGAAAAGTTAAATGCATCGACTTTCGCCTTCTCTTACAAAATCTCATGTAATTGCATGCGCCCCACTGATTTTGGTCATTTATGTCAGAGGTGTTGCTAAAAATATAAGCCTGTCTCCGACACTGCCACCAAGGTACCTTGAAAACTTCCTGCGTCCTGGATCAATTCCTGGCATATATCTGAAATATCTTTTTAACGCAACGTTTACTTGACAGTGGTATGTTACAGCAGAAAATGTCAAACAAAGACGTTCTGACATAATTGCGTCTCCAGAGGACCGTATTGAAAAGCAAAGAATCCAGCTTTTGCCCAATTTTGATAAGCTCATATTGAAAAGACTGCTGCAAAGCAACTGGAATTTTTTTCGAACATTCAATTTTTTGTTTTGGTTCGCTGAAGGGTGGCTGCAATTTCCACGTCATACATCGAATATATAGTGCACCAATTACTCTGTAGGGCATAATGTCCGGATATGCCCCATGTTCGGAACTGCCCCACCTTCCCTTATTCCAGGCTCGCCGCGAGGCACAATTTTAACTAGTACACAATGTTTTAAACACAGTTTTGATTAATCTATAAATAACTCTGTTGCTGCACAAATTAGACAATAGTGTTACATTCGATGCACTACACAAAATCGGCGTGTGCTTCTCTGGAATAAGTCGCGGAAAATATCACAAAATCACAAAGAAACCGAATAAAACCACCACATGGTCTACGTCTTCTCGTGAAGACAGTGCCCCTCAGTTACAATATTGTACAAAAAATTAATTTCAGGTGCAAGTACTTTATGCTTATTTCCTCACATGCAACTGCCAAGTTAATACGCTCAAGTGCATCTGGCCATGACGACTAAGAACCTCCAGAATGAAGATGTAACGATAATGCATAGTACTTGGCCTCCAGCAAATCGTAAAGCCACGCTCCTGAAACCATCTGGGGTGGCTGAGATCCAAAAGACCGTCAACAAAATATCTATCACGCGTGTTCGGTTTCTGCGCCATCTGCATTTTTCTATAAGGTGAAGCATATGCAAGTAAGTGCTCCTGTGCTTCGTTATTCTTGCGTACACCGTACTACCGGTTTAACAAGTATTAGCAGGTGTTACCAATCGCAGTCTATCAAAATGTTGCACAATTTTGATAGAAATTGACAACATATCGCAAAATTTGAGACTTCTGGGGCTGTTTTTACGCCAAAAGAAGCAGTTTATCGCCCAAATATTACCTAGTATTACAATGTATTACCGATTGCGTGAACAGCGAACTACCAGAGTGACAGTCCCCTCAAAAACCCCACAACAATTCAGGTTCGGAATTCGGGATTCGGAATAAGAAGCATTTGGCATTAGCGTTTCAGACAGGCTTCTAAAGCGCCACCACCTCCATCAAAAGAATTTGCATTCTTTCAGTCCGGGCCAGGTTCGGGTAGCGTTCAAGTACGTCCCGGTGGGTCCGGACCATTTGGTCCGGGACGGGTTAGAGACGGACTTAGGGCAGCGTTCGGGACTCGCTAAGAGGAATATGACAGTCGAAAAAGAATGTAATATCTCTGTCATTATATCCAATATTAATTATAATTTTATCAGCGGAGACTGAACACAAATTTTACCAAAATGTAAGATTAATAAATTAACCTTGCCATAGCGTTGACGGTCTAAGTGACCGTGGCAATGTAGGTAACGGTGCTACGTTGTCAACGTCTGCGCAAACTCAGTATGCATTTCCTTCGCAATCACAAAGAAAATTATTTGTGCGAATGAAATGCTTTAGAAGGACTTCGAAAGCTTGCAAAGAACATACTTCCAAATACAAAGAGTTTGCTTTGTAATTGATAAGGAAATCCTTAGGAATTAAATGCTTCATATTACATGCCTAATATTCACTGTTGGTGCTAAGCGTTTCTTGGTAACGATTTTATTGCGGAAGCTCAGAAAGCTGGTTGCTTACCAGCAATTGCAAGTTTCGTTGCTTTGCTCCTAACAGGCTGGCTATATTCTTTGAGCTTCACGACATTCCAGAAAACCTGCGGCGACTAGTCCTTTTCTGGATAGAACGTTAAGAATTCACACTAAATTTAGAGGGACAATTTTGTGCCTTAATCATCACTTCTGTAAACATGCATAACTATGCACAAAATTGTCCGTATATCCTCGCGTATATCATCACCATTTTCTGCAAAAAATATGCTGAAATACTATTTTGTGCTAAATTGTTGACAAATTTGTGCGTAGTTTTGGAAACGTTTTGTCTGTGCTCTTATGCATAAAATTGTGATAAGTTATGCATGCTTACAGAAGTACGAACCCGAATCACAATTTTGGACAGAAATAAAGGACAATAAACGTGATAAGAGTACTATCTTATGCACAAAATAGTCCACAAGCGTATACAATTATTACAATTTTCCATTAACCTCAATTAAATTGTCCCTGAAATTTGGTAGAAAAAAAGTACATATCTAAATTAGCGTGCTGAAGATACCTTTCTGCAAATAGGGCAGGAAGTGTCGTTCACGGCCAGGACGCAGCCCGAGCACAGCGTATGACCGCACGGCAGGCTCTTCGGCCGGTGCTGCTCCGAGTCGTACTGATCGTGGCAGACACAGCAGACCTCCATCTCAGAGTCACTCGCTGGAACAACAAGGGCAGCACAGCTTGAAGTCCGAAATTTGCATCTATGTTCCTTCCCCCTGCCAACTGCGCCACCCAACGAATACATATACTAATGTGCTACCGACATCAATGCTTCCTGCTCCTTCAGACTAGACCACCCCGTACGCATCGTACGCATACGCCTAAAGTGACCAATTGTAAGTTATCTGAAGTCGACAGCTTCAAACGAGAGGTGGCGCTCTGCTACAACTTACAATCTGTCACTTTGGGTTCTTCTAATTTTCTTCTACTTTTATGCCGACAACCCCACACAGCAATATTAATTAGTCTCGTGCGATACCCATTAAATTTAATGTAATGACCATGTACCTTATGTAACTTTTTACAGCATTGAATGAGCGATGTTGGCCTTCGTAGCGAAGTAGCCAATATTTTGGTGTGGCTTGCTACAACATGTCGCACTTTCTTGGTTGTCCATAATAATCAAATCAGACTGATCAGCTGACGATGACAGCTTTCTCACACTCCAGCGACAGGTGCAAACTTTGTAAATTTTCTACTGATTCATCAAAAAGTTCTTATTATTATTTCCGTCAGATATTCGCGCTTTATTTCCAACAGTGTTTCAATAAAATCGTCAGATAATGTATGCTCTCCGTCTTTCTTAGCGCGCTATGAATCTGATCTCACACGAAATGCACCATCTTTTCCCGCAGATTTTGCATTTCCAAGCGCGTATCACACTTGCACCACAAATCGAACACTAACAAAGTATTCCGGATAATTGGCATTTGTCAAGCCCATATGAGAAGAACGAGAGCTTCTCATAGGGAGTTCCAGTAAAGACGCAGCCAAGTTTGACGTGCTGTGACATCCGTGCCTTCGGGTATGTGACCGGCCGGGTTCAATTTGATCTTGACGGGAAGTGGGACCCTCTTCGACCATGTCATCGTGACGTGGTGGTGTTGGGAAGGCCTGCATAGGGCTAGTGGCGTTCCAAGTTGAAGTTCAAGCTCTGCCCTACTAAAGCCAACCTGTGTCCGTGGGTTGGTCCCCGGTGCCTGCCGTCGCTGCTGCCATTCTGTCCTTGCACTGCTTTGAACTGCTCTGGCTTCCGCTATCAGTTGGTTCAGTCGCTCGGCTAGATCTATCCGCAAGGCGAGGCCTACTCGACACTCCTCGTCGAACCACACTGCGGGCTTGCGACTCGAACGCAGCGCGAGTACTGGGTTGTAGAGGGGCTCACAGTGAGAGAGGCGCTCAACTTCCGCTAGAAGCCAATAATAAAGCATACTGGTGCTAGGTAGACTAACGGGTTGGTTGGATCGTTGGTTGTTTGCTAGTACTTGAGTCTCAATATTGACATCAGACGTAAACGCGCTGTGAAAGGTGTGGACTAAAGAGGGTGGACCACCTCTGTCTACTAGGCCTGGGCCTGGGAGGGGCTAGGAGAGGCCAATATTTTGGTGTGGCTCGCTACAGCATGTCGCACTTAGTGGTCCAGGATAATCAAATCAGACTGATCAGCTGACGATGACAGCTCTCTCCCACTCCAGCCTCTCCGGTGGACGCACTATGCTAGCACCGGATTGGCATGGTTTCGCTGGGGAATACTTGCAGCGGCTGAGCAACATCGCTATCTCGCATATATATTACGTGTCCTCGCCACCTCGTCGTCTTACATCACAGCCAAGCAGGCTTCTCACTTCGACAAGAATCGATTTAGAAGAAGTACGTGATAAGAGTCTACTACGAAAAAAATCGTGTCCTTGAAATACTGCCATGATATTGACTGGATCAGGAACTACTGTGTCAATCTAACTGAGTTACTACGTTAGGCAAAGTGTGGAACAGTGTCATGATCCTATCCTCAGCGGTTCTCAAACTATTTCGCGTAGTGACCCCAAAAACAGACACGTATCAAAGTCGCGACCTCACGGCAGGTTTTCGCGACCCCACTCCACCCCAATACTGGAACTAAAGTAAGAGAAAAATGTCCTTAACTTTCAGAAACATAAAAAAAAAACTTACACAAATACACGCTTCATTTACAAAACATTGAGTTGCTTGGCTAATCTTGTACAGGTGATGGATTTTTAAGGTAAGGCCATCGGAAGTTGAGTAATGCGGGGGGGGGTCGGGGGTGGGAGGAGACGAAGTTTCGATTTTATATGACGATTCATACAATTTGTAGTGAAATGCAAGCGAAGCGAGCTGAAAGCTATAGGTTTTTTACTATGCAAAACGACGATTGTAGCCAATTTCAGCACTGAAAGGCCCCCTTATGACTCCCCACTCCCCACCCCCCACCCCCCTCCTTCCAGGGGTTCGCGCCTGAATTCCGGCTGTCAGTATACCCTATGCCAGCAGAGCGGTCTTTTGGAAAATCTCATGAAATTCCAACACTTTAGGCGCTTCGCGACACCACCGCGACCCCAGCTCAGACCTCGCGTCCCCCAAAAATTTCAGCGCGACTCCAAAATGGGGTCGCGACCCTACTTTGAAAACCGCTGTATCAGACGGTTACTCCTGTCAGGTTGTTGACAGTCATTTCCTGCGATATTTTTGGAGGGTGGGGAGGGCCTAGATTTTGGGGGAGCTTAAACTCGTGCAGTAAGAGACATGGGTTTAAACTAACAAAGGCTAAGAGAGGCCTCCACTTAAAAAATTGCAATTTTAACTATAATTTCGGAAGGCCGCGTGACCTGTCAAGTTTTTCTAAGTCCAGCCTACGTCATCACTGACGTCATAATTGCTAAATATTACCGATTTTGTCGTCAAGCTGTAGGAGTGACGTCACTGAGCTAACCAGTTGCCTCACTTTCAGACACTTTCGCGACCTGTCGCCTCAGGTCAAGTGGGTCAAGAGTATGAGAAATTAATATGGCTCAACTGCGAACCTCAGAAAACTGCCGAGTCCAAGGTGTTGAAACTGATCTACATTGAAAACACTGCATGGCATTTCAGCGAGGCGCTCTACAATACTTCTGCGTTGATTCACTACATGCTAAAAACGTCGAAAACTAATAGACCATTCCGTTAAAGCAAGAAAAGGGAAGAATCCGAGGAAGAATCTGAATAAAAAGTAAAGGATGTCTATGAGGAACTTAGGCTGCGACGCTTCTAAGATGCCCCAAGGAGACCTCCAAGCCTAGGTTTCTCATACGCATTCTCTAGTTTTTATTCAGGTTCTTCTTCTTTCTTGCTTTAGCGGAAAGGTCTATTTGAAGAGAAATGGAGCAAAATTCAATTTTGTTACGGTGATTAAGAAGCATGCAATCTGAAACAACTACCTGTCCCTGTGTCTACAAGAAATAATGTCTGCTGTCCACAGTCAATTGTCGGTGCAATGCACAGTAGCGACTTTCAGCGACTGTTCTTGATGCCGTTTGAGTGTTAGCGTCTCAGTCTGTGTTTACCTCTGGGTCAGAATAGACGTGTTCCTATCAATTCGTCCTTTGCTTTACATCCTGCACGCCGTAACACCGCAACATGACAATCTGTATAAGACATTGTGAAAACGGAAAAAAGCTCAAATAATGTTTTGGCTGCGGCATTTCGAATCACTTCTAATTATGAAACTCTCAGACCTTATGAACGTTTTTGTTCATAACGCATAAACAAATTTGTGCAACATGAGGCTATGAACAAAATTGTCCGTGGCTATGAACAAATTTGTAAATTACAATAAACAAAATGTTAATAAAGTATATGAAAAAAAAAGGTTTATAACCCTATTGTTGCACAAATTTGACAATAGATATTGTGAAGATCTTCATGGTGGTCGAAGAGTGGACAGTGTGAGGAAGTGCTCCTAACGAAAGAAAAGTTAATTAATTATTGCATTTGCACATGGAGCGAGCTGCTTAGAGCTGTTGTGGTCCGCTAGGTTATCCACATCAACCAAACCAACAGCTGACCAGACCAGCTGCCTGGCAACGACAACCGCCTGGCAACGACTACCGCCTGGCAGGTAGGCAGCCCAGTTCACAGCTCTGTCCGCCTGGCCGCCAGCCGCCAGCATACGGTTGGCTGTCACGTTGCCACACACGGGACGTGCAGTGCTGCTCATCGCCATCACGAGGACTCTGCGGTTCAACATTGAGTTCATTTGGAAGAGGTTTTGCTCCTTCAGATCCATCTGACAAGTAGACACAGAGTTGCCACAAGAATAGATTACAGGTAGCGCGTGTGAATTGCCATCAAACTGTCACCTGAGATGGAGCCGGATGGAGCACGCTCCGCTGCAGCAGCCCAAGGAGGTCGTGCGCGTGCTCAGCACGCTGCAGTCAGCCAAATAGTCCTCGCCGCCAAACGCCCAGCATTGCCCAGCAACTGATACTCGTTGGGAAGTGTCTGGGCTCGGGCTGAGCGCCTCACCACTTTGGTCAGCGCGTCTCGTGTGATGAGGCGGCCGCTGACGAGACCTATGTTTACTATCCGGTTTGGTATTCTTGACTTCTTCTCAACTTCCGTTCTGGCTATCTCCGGACTACCCTATTGGTCCACAGCAGCCGCCAACCGAAAAGCGGTGTCGACCTAAAGGAACAGGTGTCCCACCACACCTGACTGTCACTGTTCTGTAGGTCGACACCTGTTCAGCACTTCGACACCCAGGGAGCTTTCCTCGTAAAATCTTACATTATCCCTCGTATTT
>CABIKL010003140.1:0-11379 GCA_902196195.1 Aptinothrips rufus | reverse complement strand
GAAAGGGCCCAACACCTTACATAATTTATGGATGACCCCTTGGCTGGTCTCCAGCAGGTGCAGTCCTTCCACTCTGCCCTGCCCTTTGGCATGCCTTTGCTCCCTGCGCCTGGCAAGTGGCTCTTAGTCTTTCAGGATGGTGGTGGAGAGGGAGAGTTCTGCACTGTGAAACATTTTCGCTGGATTTGATGAAGAATGCCCTTGACATTTTCATCTGTGAGAAACGACGATACAGATTCTAGTCAGTCCTACAAAACGATCTTCGCTAAACTTTTTTTTTGTAACAATAGCTTTGATTTGTTTGTTCCAGTCGCTTTTCTAACTAAATGAAGTGGCCGCGATGTCGTTATCCAGTAATACTACAAGCAAGCTATGGCATTGTTGTGAAAATGTCGAGTAAACCTTCTTGAGGTGCGAATCAATCTTCATCTGTTTGACTCGCGCGCCGCGCCGTGCCGCGTGGGGCGGCGAGGTGTCAGGACGGTCTCACCCTGAGCGATGGCTTCGTCCTGCTCCGGGTCGGGATGCTCACTTTCCTCGGGGCAGCGCATGGATCGATGCCTTTCCAGAGCGGCGATATGCATTCCTTTGACTCTGCCTTGCTCCCCTATTGTCGCTGCAAGAAGCCGAGCGGCGTTGGCGTTAGCATGCGTCTTCATGAGATATTTTCTTTTATCATAACTTATTATCCCGACACTTGTTTCGCACTTCTTGTCGATGAAAACTCTTTGGGTGTGTCTCTCTCTCTCTCTCTCTCTCTCTCTCTCTCTCTCTCTCTCTCTCTCTCTCTCTCTCTCTCTCTCTCTCTCTCTCTCAGTGCAAAATGCACTTAAGTTAAGAACATGGTTTCTAGGTGTAGTATGTTACAGACAAAGCTCTCAATAGTCCAAGTTACGACTTCCTAAATTCATAAGGTAGTTCTGAGGAATACAGACCATTGTAGGAAAGAAGGGAAATGTAATTCAGGCCGTGTCGTTGAAACAAGGATACCACAGTCAGCTGCGCTGAGGTAAAATTCTTCATTAATAGAGAGAAAGCCAACTGGCGTCTGCGGGGACAAACGTCAGAGTCTTCATAGCCCCATTTTCTGAGCGTTTGTTTTCTCATAGCCAGCCATCTTGTTCGCTAATGGGCTGTTGTTGTCTGCTAGCCGAGCAGCGAGGTGACCATCTGGAGCCCGGCCGAGTCCCTTACAATCGGGTGAGCGAAGTGCAACCCATCAGACCGGCGGTGGCACGCACAAGAAACAATGCCTGAAGCGGCCTGAAGTACTGAAGTACCCCGCCATCTAAAACCATTACTTCGGGCCAGTTCGGGCTGTATGGCATTGGGAAGCTCGCGCGGCTATTTGTCTGAGGGACAGCCATCTTGTTCGCTAAGGCGCGAGCTGCTAAGGAAGATGAGAAATAACACGCAGATACGAAAAAATAATAAGCGATTGGATTTTTACTCAGGGATTCTCCAGGGAATGGAGAGACGGGCACTGAGGCCGGTCTATTGGAAGCGCCTAAGTGGGTAGGCCACCCGCCCATTTTCTGAGCGTTCAGGCTGCCTACCTCACAGGCGCTCTGCCACAGGCCTTCGACTCTCGAATAATGAATTTCTTGGCGTTGAGACGGTTCTGTTGGCCGTGATGGCTTTTTACCGTCAAAATAATTTGACGATGGCGATGTGTGGTATGTTGCCGGCTGCGCTGTGCGTTCGACGTGGGGCAAATTCTGGCTGAATACGTACCGAGTGTGTTCATGTAGCAAGCTTTTTCCGCATGAAAATTGAAACATGTTGCACTTTTGCCGTGTGTTTTTTAAATTCACATTCATTTGCTTGAATTTAATTTTTCTGTAGTTTCTATCAATTAAGGCTCAAAAACTGAATTTTATTTTTATTTTTTTAAACTGCGTGTTAATTCAATATTAATTTGCCCCAGTATGCGAAGCTGCTCTCTTGAAACGTAAACTGTTACGGAAGTACGATCAGAGATTAACATGGCAGGCATGAAAGAAATCAAAACCAATTGTACTATAATTACGTCCTAGTCACGTGTTCTGACTTATCTATATCTTAACAGAAAAATATAGTGCAAATCAGAAAATTTTTACTAACAGAACTGAATTAATTCTGTTAACTGGAAGTTTGCTCCAATACGTAAACCGCTATAGGCTACTTTTTTTAGAACTTGTTCTCATTTTTCTCTCTAGTCAAAAATTAAGCTTCGACTACAGGTACGGTCATGCACCCGTTCTCCACATTGAGCACCCCTGGAATTTAAAATTTTTAGTTCTCATTTTGATGATAATTCTTTGGCTAATATTTTTTTTTAACAATGTCGTCATTGCTGCGAGATGACAAAGTCGTAACTCACAAAATACGCAGAGCAAATTTGAACGTAGGTGACGTTAGATGAGCTTCGCGGAACGAATCGTGTCTGATTAGTCGAACAGCAATAAATTCCCTTTTCTAATGTCTGTGGTCATCACCTCTAGGCTAAGTCATTGGGGGTTAACTTACTCGCACGTGGCGGTTGTCCGAAGTGATGAGCCCCACGACCGGTCGTGCTGTGTCCGTTGCAGAGGTCAGTGCCACGTCCTCCCCCCCTCCTTCGCCTTCGCCTAGCCTAGAGCACCGAGCCAACACTTTCTTTTTCCCTGTTCCTGCAGTGGGAGAGGATGCACTCTACACCGCAGAGCCGAGCCTAGCCGGGCCGAGCCGAGCCGAGCCGAGCCGAGCCGAGCCGAGCCGAGCCGAGCCGAGCCGAGCCGGCCTCTAGCACTGCTGCCGCCTTATTTCTGCCTGTCAGGTGGTGGATGCGCAACTTTCACTTCTCCAGCCTTTTCACGAAGTTGGTCCGCGGAGCCGCCCCCCGCCGCCCCGCCACTCGCGCCGCGCTCCCGCCGCTGTCCTGAGCGGGGCGTGGCGGGGCGTGGCGGAGCGTGGCGGGGCACCGGGGGGCGGCCTAGTGCCAACGTACTCTGGTCGGCGGTGCAATGCCCTTGGCGTGGCGTGCTCGCCAGCCGCGCCCCGCGCCCCCGCCCCGCTCCTTGTCCTCATCATGCTGTGCCGTGTTGCAGGTGGTTCCTCGGTGGTCCCAGCGATGCTGGCGCGCCCCTGCCCCGCGCTGCCCCCGGCCCCGATCGCCTCCTGGTCGCCGTCCTGCCGAGCTCCGCCCGCCAGCTCCGGATGACCCTGATCTGGACCTTGTGACTCGAGAACCCTCTTGATGGACTGCAGTGAGACCGCCGTGCTAATCGGCAACCGCTGCGGACTGTGGAGCGGCCTGCCGGCTCTCCCCCGCACCGCGCCGCCACGCCCCGGCCAGCTGCGCCACGCCCCGCCCCGCGCCGCGCCGCGCCCGGCTCCCCCGCCGCCGCCGCCGGCCTCCCGGGCCTCCCCCAGCTACCCCATGAAGTTCCAGGGCGGCGACGCAGAGCTGCTGGGCATGCCTGCGGACTCGCTGCTCATGGGGGCGTGCTGGGGATCCGGGCCCAGCCCCGACCAGTACAAGATGCTGCTGGACGAGGACAAGGGCTCCCTGGACTCCCTGGACACCAAGGTGGCCATGGACACGCTAGATAGCCTGCTTCTCTCGTCCACGGACGATGTGGACGATGTAGTGTCAGAGGACAATTTCGCTGAGCTGAAGCCCCTGCCGCCGTTCACGGGCTACACGGGCCACCTGAGCATCAACGGCATCTCTGGTCACCACTACCACACCATCGCGGCGCCGCTGTCACCCGACCCCGGCCTCGTGGAGACCAGCCTGGTCGAGAACAACAACAACACGCAGGTGACGAACCACAATCACGTCCACACGTCGGACACGGCCTCCACCGCCTCGACAACGTCCAACGGGTCGAGCGGCGGGTGCGGCGTCATGTCCTATTACCAGGACCACCACGGCGTCGTCTCCTCGTCGACGGGCTGCAGCAGCCTGGACGATATCAAGGAGGAGGCGTCCGACTACACCAGCCTACTCGACAACGAGGACATCGCCGCGCTCATCGGCTCGGCCATCGCGGACACGACCGTGCCCAGCGTGGTGGACAGCGTGACGGGCGACGCGTCGAGAGACAGCTGGATGGATCTGGACGCGTGGATAGACACGGCCTGTTCGAGCGACACCAAGTCCATCCTGCCCGTGTCCCTGCAGGACTTCTCGGGCAGCCAGTTCTCGGTGAGTCCGCCACCCTCCTCATCGCCGGCCTCGACGCCCACCGCCCCCACCACGCTGCAGTCGCTGCTCGGCTACTCGGTGCAGCAGCAGCCCATGCTGGTGAAGCGCGAGGCCACCACGTCGTGCTCCTCGTACAGCGGACTGCTGGCCGTCAAGCGGGAGGCCACCACCTCGTTCCCCGCCCCCTCCTCCCTGCTGCACAGCCGGCTGCAGAACGGACCCCCGCAGGGCGTGCGGCCGGGCCACGGGCACGGGCACGGCGCGCCGGCCAGCGGGCCGCCCAGCCCGCCCTCGCACGTCGTGTCCACCACGGACCCGAGCCACGGCATGCGCTACCACTACTCGCCCACCTCCACCACGCCGTCCACGCCCAGCAGCAGCAAGAAGTCGCGGAACAGGAACAAGAACAAGAGCAACTCCAGCTCCAGCTCCGTGGCGACCAGCTCCAGCCTGGTGTACACGGCGGACGGGCTGCTGGGCAAGGAGAAGCCCGTGCACCGCTGCACCATCTGCTCGCGCGGCTTCCTCAACAAGAGCAACATCAAGGTGCACCTGCGCACGCACACGGGCGAGAAGCCGTTCCGGTGCGAAGTCTGCGGGAAGGCATTCCGGCAGAAGGCGCACCTGCTGAAGCACGCGATGATCCACAAGCGCATCGGCCGGGACGACCCGCACGGCTACCCGCACGAGGCGCTGCGCTGCGACTGACTGTCAGCTCTGTCAGTCTGTGTCTGACTGACTGTCAGCCCTGTCTGTGTGTGGCCGACCAGCTGACTGACTTTCAGCCCTGTCAGTCTGTGGCTGACTAGCTGACTGACTGTCTGTCAGCCCTGTCAGTCTGTGGCTGACTAGTGACTGACTGACTGTCAGCCCAGGGCCAGCCGCAGGACCGTCTCGCTCACTCTCAGGGAAACAAATCGGCGGTCGTCTCCGAGACTCTGGGACTCCATGACGACGACCCGCCGCTCCTCGTTTTAGGCAAAGTGATTCCGTGTCGCTTGTAGGCTAGGGCTTGGTGCGTTCTACAGTGTGCACTGCGGTCTGCCAGCTGGTGCGGCTATTTCTACAGTTTCGTGTCTTCTTTCGGTTGTGAGTCATCTTGTTCACTGTTAATTCTGATGTAATTTATTTTTCGTTAATGTCTATTTCCGATTGTGTCTCTGTTTCTTTGTCAGTCGTTATTATTTATTTAATTTAAAATACGTTTTGACTAGATGTGAAAGCAATTTTAGAGAAATTTCTTTCATCTTGTGTACACACAGCTCAAAACAAGCAGGAAATTTGTGGACGAAATGTTTGTGTCAATATTAAATCTCTCAAACTTAATTTAAGTATTTATTTATTTTAGTATCAAACAAACTTTAACAGTATTAAATGACCTGCATGTGTTGCTGACAGCTGTGCAGTGTTTTCGTCTTGTGACGTGCATATATGAGGTTGTAGCCTCCTATTCGATTATTTATTTATTTTCAAACGGAATAGTTTAATAGGCTACTACTTCAGATATCGCAGAAAAAGATTTCTCTCTAAATATTAAGAAAACCAAAGGTGCCCGATTGGAGTAAGTGTAGTTTGAAAACTTGCGATTAACAACTTGAGACTCATGTTGTTTTAAAAACAAGATTAAGGTTTGATTCATAAAATAACAAAAATGTGCGAATGAATGAACCGTACTAAGAAAACCGTTGAATCAAAGGATACGTATCAAAACTTCTCATGAAACTGTCATCGGTAAAAAATATATTTTTGCATTGTACTACTTTAATGTTGACTCTGTAACGGGTAGACAAATTTCATGCGTACTTAATAGGGGCATGTTCAGGAACGGAACCTCGCTAAATACTGCCACTGGTGATGTGCAAGTTGTATCATCAGGGGCTTTTAACCGTAAGCATAGGAAAGGGAAAGGGAGGGGAGGGGGAGGGGCAGGAGCTGATCTCATCCCTGAAATCTCCAAAACCCGATCCGTACAATAACTAAGACCGTGTGATTGTTGTTGTTTTTTACTTTTGTACATTTCTGTTTTATAAATTAAATCGTGCAATTTTCTTCGTAATGTATTGTGTTTCTCTGTACTTGCTGAGTCTATAAGACTGTGATGTCTCTCATTGTAAAAATCCTTTGGACAAGTAGTTACATCAACTAACTTCGTTGGTACAAAAACTCTCATCTCGTTTTCTAAGAAACTTCGACACGGGAAACAGATACTCCTGGCTTCCTGTTTGCGAATCGTGGAACGAATCTTCCTTTCTCTACAAAATCATTCATCTTTTATCTTCTTTGATAGCATGTAAATAAAAACGAATGCTATTCTGTATACTGTGTATATAATACTAGATTATATAGAATTATTTTTGTATGTTCTTTTTGTGCTGTATACTCTGTTGACCTTTATTCTTAACATAACGATCAATGATCGTTATTAGCCACCCTATTGTTTCTCTTCATGACAAACACAACGAATGTAAAAATGCAATTTATTTATTTGGAGTGGATGATATTGTGATTTGTGACCGATGTACTTCTGGTGTTCTTGTTCTAAGCAATTTAGTGTCCAGTGTTGAAGCTGAAAAAATTGTACCAATCTGCGTTAGACGAGTCTTAAATTTTTATTTGGTTGTAACTGGTTTTTATTCAATTGATGTATGAAGTAATATAAACAAGGAGGTGTTGTGGCACACTTATGAAAAATTATCCTGTTATCTGAAGCCCCCGAAGGTGATTGAAGCCACGATGTGTACCTTCTAAATTGCGGAACACAAGCTATCGCTGTACATTGATTGTGTTGTTTTCTTTATTAAAGTAAGAAGTTGTTGAACAAAGTGTGTTGCTTACTAATTATTTCCAAAGCCCTAGAAACTGCGCATAAATTCTTTTAAAGCAATCACAAACACCTGTTAGAAATTCACTGATAGACATATTTTGATCGGAAAAATCAAAAGATCAAAGCTGAAGATTTTGAAAAATACTGCAATTTTGGATTTTTAATTACAAAAAGTATTACTTTGAACTGAACCTATCCTCTGTCAAAGCACGAGTTTGGAAGCATTTTACAAAGAAGACGCAAGTTGTAGTACTGTGAGCACGGAATAAATATATAGGCATGCGAGCACACGTGTCACTGCCGGGTAACGAAAGGACACCAAGCCGTGAACGACAGTACGAGTAGCACTCAGTGTTGTACCACAGCGGGGCCATCTGACTAAATATAAAGTACTAGTTGTACAAAATATCGGGAAAAATATGTGGACTTCGAGGCAATGATCCGAAGTACTATGAATAACATTGGCCCATTGTGCACCGGAAACCGTATAAATGTTCTAAAAATGCAATAATATGCAATCATATATTTTTTCTGGCATGTAATATGTGTATTCGTTCTGAGAAAGGGCTGACTCCTAGGCTCCTTCGGACTGGGCATCAAAGTAGATTTTATATTTGCCATGATGACGAGGCGCTGTCATTCATAGACGAGACAGTAGACGGTCGAGTTCGGCTCGAGCTGAGCAAAGTGATGCAGGGATGCGCTGACTGCGAGGAGCGAGAAAGACAGAGCGATGCGGTGAGTACGGAGAGCAAGTGAGACAGAGTGATGCGCTGAGTATGGGGAGCGAGAGAGACAGAGCAATGAGGTGAATGTGGGGAGCAAGTGAGACAGAGTGATGCGGTGAGTATGGGAAGCAAAAGTGATGCGGTAACTTTAGGGATCGAGTTGTGATCGAGGCAGAGTTCGAGTTAGCTCTACGTTCACCTCTAAAGGTGTCCTTATTAGACCAGATAGAAACGTTGATGAAGCTTGCATCCCGAGCCTTGTAGACGAGCGAAGTCATAGCGTGTTAGTTCCGCTGCGTGAGTCAAGATCAGCTCTCAATTCTTCTCCCCATGCCCCTCCCCAAGGCCGAGAGCGTGGCAGATTCGCCGCCTTTATCCGTGGACGTGCTAATCAAAGTCCTGTAAGAGTCAGCCGCGACAACGTCACAAAAAAAAAAAAATCACACCGCGAACATGCTAGGGGAATCAAGTTTGAAGGTCCGTTATCTATTACCTGTCCCCGGCTGATCAGACCCCGTCGCGACACGCCCCGCCGCTCCCCGCCAAATCCCGCCGCGCCCCACCCCACCCCACCCCACCGCGCCCGGCAGGTTCCAGCCCTCAGGCTGCTAGATCGACAGGGCCAAGCTGCCATCGGCTCGCAAGCACATCATCAGTTTGGCGGAACAAAACAGCGTAGCACTAGGCGGGGCGTGGCGGGGTGCGGCGGGGCGTGGCGGGGCGCGGCGGCCCGCTCGGCTGTAGCGTGCAGCGGCGTGCAGCGGCGTGCAGCGGCCAGCGCGGGCCCGGCTCTGGGCGTGCGCGTTGCCCAACTAAGTTGCCACACTCCAGTGCAATATCCCCGCGACCTTGCAGGAATCAAGCATCGCCTCGCGCCTCCTCAACTAATGCCCGGTGACAGACAGGACAGGACCCTCCCCCTCCAGCAGACTCCAGCAGCAGGCTCCAGAAAACTCCAGTACTGCGGCGCGACTCCGGCCGGGTAGACGCGAGAATGCGGCAACTACTTGTCAACACAACCACACTTGACCCGGCGACCCTTCGGATCGCAGGCTCACCCTTGTGCTGCCTCTGCCTCTTTCATGCGTAGCACACTGCAATTTGAAGGGACGACCCTTCGAATATGAGCTCTAAAAAGTCGCATTGTACTTCGCCTAATACCTACAAATTTGACCAGCCGAACTAGCCTATAATGTAAGGTATATAGGCTGAAGCAAAGGTCGGGCTTGTTTGGATATTTTGGGTCGTTCTCACTATCGCATAACGACGGCAGTTAACGGGGAGTGTAATGTAGAAATGTACTTCAAACCAAAAACAAATAGAGGGGAGGAAAAATTGGACCGCTCCCACTCTGGTACATGGGTGTACACAACATTGATAATTCACGCCGGTAATATAATTGGTAGTAGTAGAAACACTTATTCTGTCTGTGACGGTTAGTTCGAATTGCTTTTTTTTTTCTCTCAAAACGCGAAAAAGTTCCAAGTTTTATCACATTTTTCCTAAATATCGGAAATTTGTTAACAGGTAATACTTTGTTTTACACAGTAATATAACGAGAAGTAACGACACCTTTGGATTAATGACAGCGATGGTCCGAGCTGAAATCGCTTTGAAACTCATCACACTCCTTTACTTTCAAAGATGCCTTTTCTTACAAACCGTTTCTTACAAACTGTTTTGTGACTCTAAAGGCCTAGCACCTTTTTTGTTTAGACTTTAAGTAACAATTTTAAACATATAACTAGAATTAGTGAAAATTTTGTTCTAGTTAATCACACAATTTTCACGAAATTGTTTCTACATTGTTACAACATTGTTACTAATTCTAGTTTTGTTTAAAATTGTTTTCAGGTCCGAACAAAAAAGTTACTAGACATTTAGAGTGTGCAGTGCAGAGAGAATCGTACATAGGCCTAATACGGCGCGTACAATTTCGTCTGCATGGTACGGCAGCTCATATTCAAACGGAGTACTGATCGCAGATGAACGCAGACAAAATTGTATGTGAGAAAATGACAGCGATAATTACTGGACCACGAGTTTTTTCTGCGGTGCACTTTGGAGTGTCGCTGTGGGCGGCGGGGTAAATACACGACTCGCGGGCCCCTAAGTAGACAGTAGGCATCCTGAGCCCAGCAGCACGTCATCCGGTGGTTTCAACGCGCTGGGGTAGCGAACAAGGCCACGCACGCATCCTGCAAGCAGCGCCACGTCCAACTTCATCCGAAGACACGGCGGAATCTTCAAGAACTAAAGCAAATGTGCACGACAGGTGAGGACTATTTTAGAATGATGTGGATCGGTGGAAGAAAGAATGCTTACGTCCGTCTGTTTGTTCGTCTGTCGCTGATCACGATAAGGGGATGTCTATAAATTATGTAAGGCTCCCAGGAGGGGGAGCAGGGGTCTGAGCCTGCCTTATGGCCCTACAACAAAAGCATTGTGAGGTTAGGTTATTCGCCTTACGAAGGAGGGTGGGAGGTCTTGGTCTTACGCACTGTATGGACGACTCCTAACTCCAGGACGGCCCGGCGCTTCGTGGGATGGGGGTAGGGGTTGGAGCGGCGGTTCTCAAAATATTTGGTCTAGCGAACTCCAAGTTAGATTTGTATTCAAATCGCGACACACGGCAGAAGAGTTTCGAGAAAAGTATGCTAAACTCTCTATCTCTCAAAGACAGATCACAGCAACTTTTATCAGAAGAGTTTCGAGAAAAGTGTCCTAAACTCTTTATCTCTCAGAGACAGCTCACAGCAACTTGTATCAGAAGAGTTTCGAGAAAAGTATCCTAAACTCTCTATCTCTCAAAGACAGCTCACAGCAACTTGTATCAGAAGAGTTTCGAGAAAAGTGTCCTAAACTCTCTATCTCTCAAAGACATATCACAGCAACTTGTATCTGAAGAGTTTCGAGAAAAGTGTCCTAAAATCTCTATCTCTCAAAGACAGATCACAGCAACTTGTATCAGAGAAGAGTTTCGAGAAAAGTGTCCTAAACTCTCTATCTCTCAAAGACAGATCACAGCAACTTGTATCGGACTCCCTATGTTTAACCAGCACTCTCCTCGTCTCGAGTGCGAGTTCCCCTCCATTACTCATATGGCGCATATTATCATGTGCTGCATGCAGCGGCCCCACCCCCACCTCACCTACCAGCATGCACCGGACGGACAGGCGCACCCGCAGGAGTAGTGCACCCCATGGGGTACCCCATGTCAGGCGTAGGATATCCCATCTTCTTATCTCTACCTCGCCTCCGCCCAGCGACCACGAGAGGCCCTCTCGTTAACTGCGGTGCGCGGACCTAGCCGGAGTGGTGCCTGCGGTTGTATGTAGGTCACCCCCCTTCCAACCCTACGGCACGTTTGACGATACTGACGACCTAACTTCACTGCGAGAAAATAAAAAGTTGCAAATTTGAGAAAGAAATTTTCCAATAAATGCTTCTTAAAGGGAATGGGAATATTGACAAATATTCAATGCAATATCTTTAGCTTGTTATTTTGATAAACTTTAACACCACACCCATCAAATGTTGACATCCGTACAAAAAAAAAACAAGACCGTCAAGGAACACCACCTTCAGCGGTGTTATGATAGGACTCGTTCTTTCACTTCGGTGATTCACTTTGTGTATGCTTATTTCTACGCCCT
>CABIKL010003139.1:0-11380 GCA_902196195.1 Aptinothrips rufus | reverse complement strand
AATTTTGTTAGTACGTTATGACGGTTGGGATTTGTTTGTAGTGTATGAACAAACCGCCGAATTCGTTAGTAAGGAAGTAAGGGTGTAAATATTTTTTTTTAAATATTTAAAATTTGGGTCCTAATCGACGTAGAGTGTTCAATTCGTCTCTCATTCTTTACTTTTCAATTTCACGGGTATGACCGCACAGCGCCGCTCTGCTCGGCAGCTCGGCTCAGCGACCCACGTCGCCGTGGTTACATTTGGGAATCTGGCAATGCGAGGAATGCGGAGGTGTAATGAGGCAGCCGCGGCTCAATCTCCGAGAGCCATATTTTGGACAGAACGCCTATCCCCCCCCCCCTCCTCCCCGTCTCTTCCCGTTCCCTGGTCTTCCCCCTTCCCTCTCTCCGTTCCCCTCAACCCGCTACGCGCCGCACCGCCGCGCACGGACCGGCCTGGCTTCCCGTTTTGCCGGAATTACAGGTGAAGTGCTCATGAGCATGGGCTGAAGGCGGGGCGGGGCGGGGGCTGCGAGGATTCGATGACCTTGTGAGGAATGCCCCTCCCCCCTCCCCTCCGGTTTTCCTCTTCCCAACTCCTAGTCGTGCGTGCGAGCAGGCAGCAGCGTGCACTCGCAGGGAGTGCATAGCACATGGCCGCTGGCCGCGTTGCCATGGCTACGGATCGATAGCAAGCCTCGGGGCTCACGCAGCGAGCACTCTGCCCGACTCGACACATCGATTATCTGTTTCCGTGGGATCTTGGTCCAATCCCATCGCACTGGAGAACTCGAGGAATGTGCGTTGCGATTCGTTTCAGCGTAGGCAAAAATTAAAAAATTCCGTGACTTTTATTCTAAAAAAATGAGTTTACTTGTGTGATATAAACGTCGCAATTATACTCGGTATAAACGATCCCTTGAAATCCAAGGATAGGCGAATAACTTCAAGGGCTCTAATCGGCTTTGCAGCACAGCCACCTCCTTAAAATCACCTATCCTTGAATTTCAAGGGATCGTTTTTACCGTCCAGTAAAAATTCAGTCTTAACAAAAATTGCTTTATTTAAGAAGAAAACTGTGCTCCTGCAAGTTTGATTCTTCGAACCGGGTTTGATATACCTGTACCACGTCCTGCTCGACGACCGGCGCTGCGGCTTCATCTTGGTCTCACTGCCGTTCCGAAATGTCAGTGCGGCAATTACTTAGCGTGCAGACGACTCGGCTGCGATAAACCTGAGAGCTGCACTCATAACTTTACATGGTAAACTGCCCAAAGGGTGCACGCAACTTTGTGTGCGGACTTATTTATAATTTAAAAGCCAAAGATTTAACGCCGATAAACCATCGTGTTTGCGAAATCGTCGTTTACAGCAGGTGACTGCGCATGCGCAACAAGAAGCTAAAAGTGGCCTAGTTCCCGGCCGAACGGCTCGGCGATCATTTCCGGGCGGTGCAGCCGGGTGCCTGGCGCCTGCTATGCCATGGATTCCTGCAATGCTCGCTTTATCACATAGGCCTGCTGGGTTAAACGGGAAGCGGCTTGGATAGAGGTCCGCCTTAAAATGCTGCCTGGTGAAAAACAACAGTATCTTGTCTACATAAACGAGCAAAATCACGTGGAGCGGCTTAGCAATACAACAGCCAGCCTTAGTGTTCAAAGGAGAAGGTCCTTAGAAGTTAAGCGCAACTGAAATAGAGCATGACTATATTATCGCATATACGCTCCATGTTAATATTTTGTTTGTTTAAAGATGCTTATAAGGTAATAACGGCAAAACGTGTTTAGATTTGGAGCGTTTTAAGGCGTTCTGGCTTTGGATGCTGACGCCTTAGGCGCTTCCTTTCTAAACACCTTGCATTTACAGTGCATACGACCCCAGCAATAACGCTAACAGTAATCCTAGGGTTGTGTCCAGCAGAGGTCCCACGGATGACTCATGTAATTACGGCATGAATGAATCCGAAAAGAATTTCCCCAACACACTTCGTGCACAGAAAATCAAAACCCAGATTTTGGGAAAATTCGACCCAGAAATCATGGGTACAAAAAATAATTTTGAAGGTCATTTTAAGACTGATTGCAAAACGCGTTTCGTTACTTCCCGATCATTTTGGGATGGGTCTCAAAATGACCTCCAGAAATATTTTTTAACCCCTAATTTGTGCTTTGAATTACCCGAGAATTTGGGTTTTCGTTTTTTTGTGTGGTAGCGGCAGGACTGAGAAGTAATTCCAGCTCTATAGCAGGACTCCAGCGCCTTGGCTCCAGCTTTAGCGGCCCTAGACCTACTCTTGCCCCAAGCCAATGTCCCTGGCCCGTCAACAGACAATTAGTCGCGGCTGGGAAATTTCCACTTAACGCACTCGTCCTATTCCCATGCGGCAGCCATTCATAGCGGCTCGGCCCCGCCTGTGTGCGCCGGGGTAGTCAACCCGCGCGCCGCTAAAGCTGGAGCTGGAGAAGGAGCTCGGACCGGGGCTGGGGCAGCAGAACGAACAGGAGATGGAGCCGAAGCAGGAGCCGGAGCCCGAGCAGGAGCCGGAGCAGAAGCCGGAGCAGGAGCCGGAGCAGGAGCCGGAGCAGGACCTGGAGCAGGGCCTGGAGCAGGACCTGGAGCAGGACCTGGAGCAGGACCTGGAGCAGGAGCTGCAGGAGGAGCTGGAGGAGCAGAGCTGGAGATGCAGCAAGAGCTGCTGATGGAGCAGAGCTGGAGTTGGAGCAGGAGCCGGAGCAGGACCCGGAGCTGGAGCAGGACCCGGAGCAGGAGCTGCAGGAGGAGCTGGAAGAGCAGAGCTGGAGCAGGAGCATGAGAAAAAGCTGGAGGAGCAAAAGCACGAGGAACGAGGACGAGCAGGAGCACGAGCGGGAGCTGAAGCACGAGCTGGAGCGCCAACTGGAGCAGGAGCTGGAGCCGGAACTGGCTGGTGGTGCTGTGCTGGGCTTGCACCTCTAATGAGGCGCCGCGGGTCGTGTACTCTGCACACTGTTTACATCTTAATGGTTGCTTTCTACCGGCTGACTCTGACTCGGTTTGCAGCTCTGCTTCAGGCTAGCCCTCGGGCTGGCCGTGCCAGGGGGCCAAGGGGCGAGCGAGCGCCGCTCAGAGAGCACCGCACAGCCTCTCCCGGTGAAAGCTCTGACCCTTCCGCCCGCCCTTCTCTCTCGAGTGGTCATTCAGCCGGAGATGCCGAGACAAGTCGAGTAATTGAAGGGATAAAGGTTTTCGGCCTTGAGTTGCTTTCGCGTTGACCTGGCGCCAGTGAAGTGCTTCCTCCTCGGACAGTCCGGCCTGCTCGGCCTGGTCCGGCTGGACTGCCTCAAGTAAGAGGAAAAGGTAAAAAAAAAAAAAAAAAAAAAATCTTTTAAGGAACTCAAAAGAAAGGAAAAATAAAAAAATTTGCCGACTTTCGAAATCGTCCCTAACTGAACGGTTATTCTCGTTTTCCAACGAAAGAAACTTTTCTGCAATGCCCAGGAATCTCAGGAAAAATCATGTGTGAAAGACAGTGAAAAGCGGTGAAAAGTCAGGAAAATTCGAAATTGATGAAGATCGGCTGCCTGCCATGAATTGAGCGTGTCGGTCAGCCGCCACGTCCCCTCTCTTTCATTCATCTCAGCGCCTTGTCAATGTCGAGTCAGAGTCCCTCTGCGGTTTCGATTTAAATTATTCGTGTATGTGTTGACAGCTCGGGCCACGACGCGACGCAGCCGTGCATTTTCTCTTGCATTCAGGACGGCCGGGCCGGGCCGGGGTGAAACTGTTTCATTTAGTGGTATCCGTGACCGCTGCCCGAGCCGGGCATGTCGTGTCTGTTGGTGAGCATGATACGTCCGGTAAAGCACGAAGTTCGAAGCACGGAGCACGCGCGGCGAGAGGCGCGCACGGAGCTTGTTAGGGGCGATGCACCGCTTGGGGCGGGGGAGAGGTGACGTGGTCACGTGACGTCTCCTCTCTCCTCTCATTGGTGTGGACTGAGATGGAGACGGATTCTTTCTTCACGGCTGAAATCATTTTAGATGTCCGTCACGGAGAGGAAAATTGTCAATTTTAAATTGATCAGCCGAAATGTGTCGACAAAGACAATCCAGCGACTTATTTGCGACTGCTGCCACCGGAGACTCAGGCACAAAAAACATTCGGTCATTGTGTCGAACGGCTTAATGGTCACGATCAAAGCAGCTGGATTAGGTAAACCAGTCTAGTTGAGCGTTGAACATAGTTGCGCCGTAATTCGGAAGACGGGTATAGTAACTCACTTTTCTCCCAAGGCGAATATTTTATAAAAAATAGTGTTTTTGGGTCATAATCCATCCTTCCGGAAGTTTGTATCCAAATTTGCTAAAAATTTGTGAGACAATGGTCAATGAAACACGGGACTAGTGAGCTTGTCTCATGTTCTCATAATTTTTGGAATCTGGAATGAAACACAAGTCTCTCTTACGTAAAGTAATAGTGAAAAATATGAATAAATAAAAATAAGAAAGAGATGTATAGTAAGAAAATAATATATAATAACAAATCTGCGTTTTTTCTTCGGCCTTTCCCCCTCAAAGACTCGACGTCATTTGGTAACTTCCCGTAAGCGGGCACGGAGCCTTACTTATCCGGCTTTACGGCAGCGCGAGCTTCAATTAGGAGTGTTTACCAACATCCACAGTGTCTGCAGACAGAGCCGTACACCGTCCGTAAACGACGCCTCGCCAGTGATACGCAACGGTCAGGTCGAGTCGGAGAGAGTGAGACAGAGCGATGCGACCAGTATGCAGAGCGAGTGAGAGCAAGTTGATTGCTCATCACTGCTGGACTGCTGCACCCACCCTTCCATACCGTCCCCCACACACAACGTCTTGTTCTTGTTTTTGTTGTTGTGTTTTATTCTTGTCGCATGCGTTTATTGTTTGCTGATGTTCGGATTTCTGCAGTTCCGATGAGCTGTAGAGAATTACAAGAAATCGTAATGTTGTATTTCGCCAACATTGCTAACATGTTGTCTGTCCCATAAGAGATTTCTCATAGTGCACCGCTTCTTCCTCCGTGTCTTCTAAATCTCTGAGAGCCAGAGTGTAGCCTCCTGGCCGCGCCAGGCGCCTCTGAATGATTGCTCTTTATTGCTCTGCGGTATCGCAACATCTATCTCCACACTACTTACCTTCCAGATGTGTGTCTCGTGGCATTTTCAAAGTGATGGACTCCCATCTCAGAACCAAGCCACCGCCGCGCTTTTAGCTATAATAGCTATCTAGCGAATTTATCTAGAGTTATCTCTGTTTCATTGGCTAAGTGTACTACGTTGCAGAATGATTACGCCTGAATGTCAAAGCGGCGTTCACTCAGTATTCTGCCTGAGAGTTGAAGAACTCGATTCGAAAAAGACGGTATTACTTTAGTAACGTTAATAAAAGTGACACGTTCAGCTGCCAGTTTCAGGTTGAAAACTTAAATCCAAGAACTAGCGGCTTAATTGTTTTCGCCATCAATCTGAACCGCGCTATTTCATCCAGTAAGAACTCTGATGACGATTAATAATTTGACGAAAGAGTCGTAAGTTATGTCCTATAAATCAATCTACATGAATTTTGCCGTGAAAATATGACAACAAAAATAAAAATTGTGAAGTTGTATTTACAAAAGTAGTTCGTAAATTGGCGAAACTGTTTTACAGTGAAGCTGTGCTGATTCTTGGCGCGTGAAATGTTGGCAGCGTTCGCAGTGCATGGCTCTTTAACATTCAGGAGGTCTGACTAACTGTTCACATGCTTGAAAGGTTGCCTGCCGCGCCAGGCCGCGCGACTCCACGCCGCGCCCCGCTCCGCCACGCCATGCTACGCTGGCCACGGCTAGCGCCGTAGCGAGACGAGACGGTTTGCATCCGCCCATCAGGTCATTTGGCTCCCTTGGCCCCCCGGTCTGCTCTGCACCCCGCCATCCCCCCCCCCCCCTCTCTCTCTCTCTCTCTCTCTCTCTCCAATCACCTCTCCTCGCTCCTGTTTCGGGAGCACTCACCTATCGGCGTGTCGTCTCGTGACTGCATCTTGCTCTTGTTGTTTGTTTCTGAGTAAGTCATTACGGACTGACCAAATGATGCTGCGAGTCCAGCCCTGGTCCAGTCCATAGCCGAGCAGAGCAAGTAGAGCAGAGAGCTGCACCTCAGCAACAGCCTGACAGGGATGCAACTAGAGCACGGGGGGGGGGGGGGGGGGGGGGGGGGACGGCGTGCCCTGACGTCACGAGGTTGCTGGGCCGCCCTGTCCGAGGGGCATGGTATCTTCGCTCGTCATTGGTTTGTTAGGTTTGGCGTCTATTATGACGAGAAATACGGGGAGCGAAGAGGAAAATTGCGCAGAGCGTTTTTCGCGCATCTTTCCCCCCGCTGTTGAGAGAAAAAGGGGGGGGGGGGCAATGCACCACAGCCAGAGCTTGCTGCTTATCGCCTGATTGGTACTGCTCTGCTTGAACAATGCGCGCGATATAGTTTCCTCTCTGGACGCCCTGCGTGTGTATGAAGCGAAGTCGAGCGCAGTGCAATGTAACAAAAATTTAAAATATATGCTCATTGTGCACTCTTAATGTCTACTAATTTTTTTGTTCAAACTTCGTTACAATTTTAAACTTAACCAGAATTACTAACAATTTTGTCAGTATGTAGAAAAAATTTATAAAAGATTGTCTGGTTAAGTAGAACAAAATTGTTACTAATTCTAGTTATGTTTTAACTTGTTACTCAGTCCGAACAAAAAAGTTACTAGACATTTAGAGTGTGTGACGGCTCCGTTTTGTCTTGCAGTCTCTGCCCGCTGCGCTGAGCGTTATCAGGTGTTGTGCCGGACGGTGTGGGGTGGGCTGGCGGCCTGCCATGCAGTATTTTAATCTACTTGTCGTAACGTGACGGGTAGTTCTATTAAAACGTTGCTTTGGCTCGGGCTTATGGCCCAGTTCATCAGCGTACCGCTGACGTTTTGTAATTTTATGAAAGAAAGCTGTGAAAAAAATTGCCGAAGGACTTCGGTACTTCACAACGCTTGTTTTCTAGGCAGTTATTTTTTTTAACGAACGGGTGTGATGTTAAAGTTATCTAAAATGTAACCAGCTAAATATATTTCGTGAATTTTTTGTCAGTATTTCCTCAGAACAGGTGCTGTAAATTTACGAAGAATCTATCAGAAAACTTGTTTTGTAAATTTACAACTTTTTCTCGCAGTGCGTCACGACGCATTCTACAAACGTCCCAGGACGGTACTTAAAGGATTTTTCTTAGCCGTTATGACGACGACGAATATCGGGAGTCGACAGGAAAATTGCCAGACTTTGCGCCTCCACTCTCCACTCTAGACTCTAACCCGCTCTAGCCCAGCACAACCACTGCCACTGCCTCAAAGTCGAGCAGGTCGCTCTCCAGCGCAGTGATTGATGTAATAATCTGTGGCTCTATTTAATCGATCTCTTCTCTTTTTGTTGCAGGTAAACAGACGAGTCCTAACCCATGAGCCTGTCTCAGTTCGTACGTAAGTAGAAACGAGAAGCAGCTGGGTTGATCATGTTCACAACCACCGGAGCAGAACTGGAGGAGAGGAGCTGTTTCACTCTGGATCTGTTCGCGTTGCCTAGCCCTACCCAAAGGCTGAAACTGATTGAATAGTGTAGAAATCCCTCACTGTTTCGTGCGAATGACATTAGGCTACTCGAGCCAAGCGGATCGCAGCGTAGGCTGCTATAAGGTCTCGTTGTCCCGAGCCGATCAGAGCCGAGCCGAGCCTTGCAGTGCCTCGGTGGGGCAATAAACACCACTTGATGACTGGACGAGATTGGATGGAAATCGATCTTCCCTCATTAATTCGCGCTAACAGCTTATGCACTTGTTTTGTACATAACTTATGCACGTCTACGTGTATATATGTAACCTTCCGTACAATTTTGTACGTATTTCAGGATAATTTGTACGCAGTTACGTACAATTTCTTTCATTAGTTGCATAGAAAATTTTACATGACGGGGGTATGCAATCTGGGATAAATGCTTGGATAAATCGGACGAATTCCAAAGCTGACTTTTAGATTTGCTCGTCAGAACGGCGACGCAGACGCCATCTTTCAAGAGTGACCCTTAGAATGTACGCAAGTATCCTTAGAATTATAACCAGGTCTTAAAGAACAAGTATTTGCTTTTACCGTGACAGTGCTTGACGCTCGACCCCTCTCCCCCATGTGGGTCTCTCTAGGACCGGATAGAGAGCCTGGAGGGAGAGAGGCGACAACTGTCATGGCGGCAGAGGTCCTGGCAGCCGCTGGGATCCAGCTGGGGACAGCGCATGCGCAGTGCCTCGCTACCTGAGCTCGCGGTGAGGGTGCGGGGTGGAGCAGACACTGCTGGGTCCCAGGCCGGTAGCCGCCATGACAGTTGTCGCCTCTCTCCTTCTAGGCTCTCGAGGACCGGACGCTAAAGACACTTGTTACGCTTTCCCGCGCACATACAGTGCGGCGCCGGCTCGACCCGAGGACTCGTCTATCGCCGGCCGGTATCGCCTTCTGGAGACGGCCCATTTGTTGCTGAACAGAACGGAACTCAGGCCCGGAGAAGAGGTGTGTGGGGGCGGGGACGTGGAACCGAACGTACGCGTCACCGGTGTATTTACAGCAGGTGATAGTGCTGGCTTTTACACCGGCTGTGGGTCTCCATGTTGGAGGCGGTGAGCCGGGGTGACGTCACTCGACTCGATCGTGCAGTACAGTGCATTGCGTCGCGTTGCCAAGCCTATGTTCTGTGGTTCTATTAGCGTTGTAATGGGCGGCCGCTCGGCTCGGCTCAGGTTCAACCAGCAGCCTGCTAGACCAGGCCTGACCAGGCCTGAGCAGGCCCTGGGGCGCTGGATGTAGTGTAGTGGTCAGGCTGGGCTGCTGTGCGGCCCGCAATGAAGTGAGAGCGACCCGCCCCGCCACGCCCCGCCACGCCCCGCCTGGCCACACCACTTGGCTTCGTCCGCCGTACGTTATGCAATATTGGGTCATTTGCTGCTGAGAGAAGCATGGGCGGCCGGTGGTGACGATTCCAGCCCCCACCCACACGACGCCACGCCCCGCCGCGCCGCAATGGGTTCACTGGCCATAGCAGGTGTTCTCCGTGTGCAGCCGGTGGAAGGCAGTGGCAGGGCGGTGCACAACGGGACAACTCGCTGATTGTCGGCGCCTGTTGTCAAGTGACCTGGAAACCCTTACTTGTACGGGTAGCACATGGGACTGACTGACTGGGCTTCAGCAACGCGTTTGCAACAGATGGCTAGTCGGTCAGAATACGTATGTCAAAACGTGTTGCTAAGGTACTGGAATTGTATGAATGGATTGACTTCGCTTGCAGTGACAGCCTTACGTTGATTTGCGGTGTTTTTATAGGAGACGTACGGACATAGGGTCTAATCACTCTGGGGAAGTACTGGAAATCGCAAACCACAGCGCGGAACCAAATATTTTGATAGTTGGATAGTAGTTGCTGTATTCCCTCAATGTATTCCCCGATTTAATCATGAAATGTCAAAGTTATTTTTCAGTCCATGCTGTAGGTGGAGGCGTGGTCTGACGTGGTCCCGTAGCCTGGACTCAAGGCCCTGTAGGAGCCCAGCAGCAGTCCGCAGTAGACGCCAATTATTTGGCCACCTTTCCTTGTCAGTCCGTGACGCGGGGCGGGGCGGGGCGGGGCGGGGCGGGGCGGGGCGGGGCGGGCGTGGACAGGGTGGCGACAGACGGGCGACACAAACACTGACTGGACTGGACTACTGTTCCAGCAGCTCGGAGAAACTTTCGCCGGTGTGATTTGGCTGTTTGGTTGAGTCGCGGGAGGAGCGGTCCTGTCCGGCCCGGCCCGGCCCGGCCCGGCCCGACCCAGCACCTCGTACCTGTCGGATTATACGACGCGGTTACGTCAAAAGTTGCCTGCAGGAGTTTGTCGTAAATTTGCTTCTAACATGCGAAGCGGACGCATGAATGGCGTCTAGAAGCTTATAATGAAGTGCAAATTGCTTTCGTGGACTTGTCGTTTTCCACCAATCTCTGTTTTCATCGTCACAAGTGTAATCATATAATACTTCGCGCTGCGCCATCCAAGAAACAAAAGGGGTAGGAATAAGCTCTCGAAGTCCCAGAACGAGGGGGCAATCAGTCGCGAAATCCTGTGTACAACCGATCTGAAAATCCGGGCAAAGTCCGACGAAATTTCCGACAAAATCCGACACAGTCTGTTTAAAATCCGGTGCAGTCCGGCGAAAATCCGTCCCAATCTGAAATCCTGTGTACACCTTTTGGACGAGTGATTGCCCCCTCGTCCCAGAATCATTCTTTGGAATCCTAGGAATCGCCCTTTGAAGTCTTCGTACTCATCACTTAATCTTCGCACTCACCCCTTGAAATCCTAGGAAATAAATCCACCTTGTCGAAGGAACAACGTCAAAGTACGGCACGCTTATAGAGAAAGACCTCGTTTGTACGGTGTCTGCACCGTCAAAATCTTACACAAAGGATTTTAAGCATATGTAATACGAAAGCACGTTTCTTTGTATTGCGATGAAAATTCTTTGTTAGACGAAGAAAATCCTACGTCCTTACGTAGAAAATGCTTCGTCAGGTTCCTTAATCCTTAAAATCCTTCGGAATACGAAGAAAATTCTTTGTAAGACGAAGCAGTCCTTCGTAAAGGTGGTAATAGTGTGAATGTCAGAACTCTCCGCTTCCTGTATTCACTGTTTCCACGGCGGTTTTTGGGAAACCGTAATTGAAGCAGCCCTGCTTCAAACGTTGAAGCCGCAGCTTAGTCACACATGAATTTGAAGCACCCACTGCTTCAATCTGAAGCAGATTGTTCGCACGGTTGCCACACGCAGCGCTGATGTGCTTCTAATCAAAGCAGCGGGTGCTTCAAATTCACGCGTCTAGCTGCTTCAACGTTTAAAGCACGGCTACTTCAATTTCGGTTTCCAAAAACCGCCGTGTCCGATTCCCCTCTCCCCGCTGCTGCTTGTGGCGGTGCGCGGCGCGTTGCCGTGGCATGCCTGACCTGACCCGCGACCCGCCGGGGGAGGGGGGGGGGGCAGTGCTGCGGGGGGCATTGCAGCGCGGCAGGCGGCAGGGCAGCAGAGTCTACCGCGGCGGTACGGAACTGATTACCCAGCCACGCCATTACGTTCCCCTCCATCTGACGGCTCCCGCTCCCAGGCTGGGAACCTCTTTCGGCTAGTTGCTTTCAGTGGAATGGGAAGGTCGCCGCCTGCGTCTCGCTGCCCGCGGCTCATCGCCTGATGGACTCATGATGCCTTCCTTTGTTTTCCGAATTAATCAGCGCGGGGCTCTCTTCCTCCTCCTCCCCTTCCTCCTCCTCCTCCCCTCCCCCCCCCCCCCCCCCCCCCCCCCCCCCTC